>JBBBDQ010000769.1:1982500-2165000 GCA_037127315.1 Ascarosepion bandense | reverse complement strand
AATGAGAGGAGAGCGAAAAGAAAGAGGAACAAGATACAGAGAGAGTCGGAGAAAGGATAATAGAAAGATGAGAATACTGGTACGCAGGGTGTTACTTGAGAGTAGAGCGAGAAGGAAGAAGAACAAGATACAGGGGGTGGCGGGGAAGGATAAGACAAAAATGGGAATGAAGGAGATAAAGATGGGAATTGACGTTGCACTTAAACTCTTGGAGATAGTAGCTAGCAGGGAAACACATTTACGGAAGGGAGGTGGGAAGTGCGAGAAAAGAAACTATGTGAATAGAAATAGCGGTTAAATTTGACTGTTTTGACTGTAAAAAGGTGGGACCTAGTTGCCAATCTAGTAGCTCAAGTAAATTCGTGTAGAGAGGGCACCAAGAAAATATTTGTAGAAAAGACAGAGAGAATCCACAATCCGTCAGTGAGAAAGTGACAGAAGTTGAGCTGCCGAATTGAAGTCGATCACATTGCAAATCCTCTTTTGAATTTTTTGAGAACCCCGAGATGAATAGCAGGAGTGCCCCGACTAGATCTGGGAACAGTATTGGACGAATGGTATATTTGCATATGTAAAAGATGGATTCTGGCGAGAAAAATTTCCTGACTCGACACAGTGACCCGACCTTTCTAACAATAGCTGTAGCTATTGATTCGATGTAGTCGTTCCACTTGAGATCGGCCGAGAGACTGAAGTCAAGGAGGCGCAATGTAATGCTTTCTGTGAGACTAGCGTGATTAATATTGATGGAAGGTAGAAGAGTTTGTCAATGGTGGTTAAAGGAGAGCAGCTTCGTTTTGGAAGCATTAAAATTTACAAGCCATTTCGTACCACCACAGATTGGAAGTGCTTTTCAAAAGCAGCAGCGACGTTTACCTTGGCAAACTTCTTATTGGGACGGGAACAAATGGTAGTGTCGTCAGCGAAAATGCCTACTTGTGAACTGATTACAGCAGGAAGATCATTGATGAAGATCAGGAAACGTGTAGGACCTAGGATAGAGTCTTGAGGGACACCCACGTTCGTGTGACAGGATCTGAAAGCATGCCCGTTCAAATCGATCTTCATTACCGTAATGATTTATTGGAACGATTAGATTAGATTAAATATGTGTCCATTTACACCATATCCCTGTAGCTTGCGCAGAAGACCAGCGTGCCAAATCCTATAAAATGCCTTTGAGATATGCAGGGCAATAGCTGGAGATTCGCCGTTCTTATAGAGAGCTTGGTATATGTATTTGGTTGTGGTCATTAGCATATTAGCGGTAGACCTGCGAAGCGGAAGTTATACTGTTTGTCAAAGGATGTGGGATTTTAGATGCTGCACCACTTCAGCATTGATAATAACCTCGAATACTTTGCCAAAAATTGATAGAAGGCTGATAGAGCGAAAATTAGTGGAGTCAGGAGCCTTACCAGTGTTTTTAAAGACTGGGATTACCGAGTAGAACTTCCAACAAGTCGGAAAGCAAGAAATAGAGAGGCAATCGTTGTAGAGTTGGAGAGGACAGAAAAGAGTTCAGGGGTACTTTTCTTTAAGACTATAACTGGGATTCTGCCACCTTCGCTTGCTTTATGGAGGTCAAGCTTAGAAATTATTTTAGAGACCAAAGAAGGAGTTATGTATACGTCATTTAGTTGAGGCTCAGTCCTAGGTAGAAAGTCGGGTGTGGGTAATCCAGACAAGTAAAAATGTAGAGTTGAAGAAGAATTTGCGAGTAAAGCACGAAATCTTGTCTGCTGTGTCTGTGAGGACCTCAAATTTATTGAATAAAGGGTAGTTTGAGGGTTTGCTGTTGTTTAACATACTTCTACAGAGCCGCTAATAGTCTTTGGAACCAAATTTGCGGGCTGCTATGCGCTGCTTCATTCTATCAGCAAACAACAGCTTAACGCTCTTTAGGATCCCCTTTCACTCATTACAAGCAGAGACAAAAAGTTGCTTATTATAATTAGACACGTCGCTTCGGTAAAGCCGGAAGAAGTGATTCCTGTGGGCAATGGCGGGCGAACAAGCGGAAGAGAACCAAGGGAATGAATGAAGTTTAAATTGGAACTGGGATAAAAGCGTCGATATCAGCTTTCACTCGGAAGGAGACCTCAGAGGTACAGTCTTCAACGGGGAGACTAAACACTTTGTTCCAAGGGACGTCACAAAGAAAATCGCGGAACGACTCCCAGTCCACTCTTTGAAAGCAGTAAGATATTCTGCTGGTAGGATGTTTCCGAGATGAGGGGGAATAGAGGGAGATATTAACGGAAACCACAGCATCATCAGTGTTGCCAAGAGGGCAGAGATGAATGGCATGGCAGTAGTCAAGAATAGAAGTAAAGCAGAGATCCAGCAGGAAAGCGTGTTCTTTAGGGATACTGGAGAAGCGCGTGGGAAAATCCTCCACTTACGTGAGAGACTGAATGATTGCAAATTTCATGGTATGGATACTAGCAAGTTCAGTGACAGAGTTTTTCAGCCAATTTGTATGATGGACATTGAATTCTCTGAACACAAATATATAAGCGAGAGGATGAGAGGAAAAGGCCTTATCTATATTATCTGAGATACTGTCTAGCAAAGAACCGTCAGAAAAGGAAGCGGCGCAGCAGAGAAAGAAAAGATAGTGTAACAACCCAGATGAAAGTCCGAGCAATTTATCCGGCGGCTGTTCCCCACGCTGTGATATTGCCGGGGGTTGGGTGAAAAAGTCGAAGTCTCAAGCTGGGAGTACAAGATAAACTATTGAAGGAACGGACTTCCACAATTTAGATGAGTTTAATCGATGCTTTATTTCGTTCAGAGTTAGCCTTGCAGTTGGGGCAGGCGATGTGACACTCAGCTCTAACTCTAATTAATGGAGATCAAATTCCGAACCAACCGACTCAGACGAACGGAGTTTTCCTACTTCAGTGTGCCTGACACACGTAGCTTCTTCAAGCACACGCCCGGCTGAACTGAACTGATCGGCTCGGAAAAATCACTTGTATTTATATTGAAATAATCGGAAGTTCACTAGACCACCGACTTAAAACAAAAGATAAGCATTGGTGACTGTAAGTCCAAAATTTCGAGGTACTTCAATTTTGATTCTTTTGATGTGTAAACATCCCGCAGACATCCCGTCTGCACTCAGCCTCCAACAACGTATTTTCCAGGATTTTTTATCTTTTTATCTTAATAAAGCTTCGTGTGAAGGCCGTCGGGTGTTTTTATAGCCCTGACACGTTACTCGTAACCAGGTGTTTTTTATTGCCTGGAGAAAGGGAAAATTCTATTATCTTTTCTTTATTTTTTTAATGTGTGGTCTAGATACAGTAAAAACAGTTTTTGACCTGCTCACCTAAAATCTATTTCCTAAACGTTTATCTTTTATCACATCAAATCACTTAGTCAAATATATATATATTGGAAGACTGGTGTAGGATTTAACAGTAATCTGATACCCTTTTCTTTTCCACAAATTTACTTATAAAAGAAAAAGCGTTTATTTATTTATTTATATTTTTCCTTTTCTTTTCCACTTATTACTTTTGTTAAACGAAACACTTTTTAAACTATTTTTCCATTCTTAACCATTTTCTATTCTTAATCTATTATAATAAAATACATATTTTACAAATCCATCTTAATATACGCCTAGTTATCGTGTCACAATAGCTAACTAAATTTAGTAGAGAGAGACTAAGATACATGTATGAATGGTCGGGAGACTCAAGAGAAATCACACTAACCTGAGGAAGATGTTTGATGACATAAACACCCAGGCACTGAAGTCCTACCAAAAGATAGAAAGGTAACCAGGAATCGAGAAATCAGACGAAGGAATTGTTTGGTTAAGGCTAGTTTCACGGAGAGCTAGGATGTCTGGGAAACTTTCGTGGAGGAAAGATTCCACACTGCATAAGTTGGTACGTATACCACGGATACTTGAGAAAGAAATGTAGAGGTGTTTAGGTGATTATTGTGTGGCTAGTTTAGATTTGAATTTTTGGTTGTGAATATTCATTTTGCGTTATTTTGGTAAAAAGCGACCTTGAGTACAGGTAGCAGGCGGTCATCAACAGCGACGTGTGTAGGAAGGGAACTGGCGCAGACTGTAACATAGTGTAGCCTCAGAGATGCCCACAGGAAGCGCTTGCAAGAACACCTATCCATGCATGTGCAAGAATCCCAGAATAGCTGCTCAAAACACTACACAATAGTTAGGTCTCTAAACCACCTGCCAGAAGCAGAAGCCAGAAAACTACCAACCTGGTTCCCTCATCATGAAGAGACCTTATCAATGTGCAGACACATAACAAAAAATTCACAAGAGCACCGCTATTAAAGCATGAGGAGAGGAGAAGAGCCAGGAACCCCTTATTAATCAGGAAACGAGATGATACTCATCTTGTTTAAGAGAAGCGGAGGTGTATGAACCGGGTGATAGGAGGACCTATCTACACTAACTGAAAAAACATTTACTAAGTTTTAATTTCGTATAAGTCAGGATGTCCGGATTTCTGACAGAAAAACTGGTAATGTCTTTTAGACACATGGGCGAAAATTGAAACAAGACAATGGTTAGTATATTTGGGAAAAGTAGATATGTACGTATTTAGACAAATTCACTTCAATTTAGGACATTGCCAGTAAACATAATTTTAATTAATTACCAAAAATAATAAACGCAGTTCTTAAGTTTGCGATGCGGTTTTATGACGTCACACGGCGGGATAGCGCGAAATGACAACAAAACCAATAGTCAAATGCAATGTAATATGTTATTTCCTGTTTTAAATTCTCAATAAAATCAACTTTAAAACAGGAAATAACATATTACATTGCATTTGACTACATGGTTTTGTTGTCATTTCGCGCTATCCCGCGGTGTGACGTCATAAAACCGCATCGCAAACTTAAGAACTGCGTTTATTATTTTTGGTAACTATTGCCGTTGCCAAGCGGAGTTTTATGTCAACACAAAATAAAATCGTCGGTGATGGTGGATTTTATAATATTTCAGTTTAAACAACCTCTCTGAAGATGGCTTATGTGAGCCGAAAGCTTAGAAGAAAACCAATAAATAATTATCCAAATGTTGGAGAATTTTTGTCTTTATTTTCAACTGAAATTAAAGCAAAAATACGACGTTTAGAACGGCTCATGATTAAACATAATAGACATTCATTGTCTCTTATATTTAACAGCATATGTTTAGAATATATATATATATATATATATATATATATATATATATATATATATATATATATATATATATTATCCATCGCTGATAGTACGACTCATGCACAACGCAATCTTCAGGTTTGGTAAATAATATCCGATAGCAGCATTCACATGGATTTTTTTTATTCAGAAGGAAAATCTTCAAAATTGTCGCCATCGAATATGATCAAACTATCAATCTATGCCCAATTCCTTTTTCTAATCCGCGCCTTTCCTGAAAGAATCCCTACTTTCCTATACACAACAAAAAATATGTAAAAAAACAAAAACAAAAGAAAACAGTTAAATCCATATCTTCAGCTTTTGAAGATGTAGAGCACAAACATCCATTTCATCCCATAACAATTTAATCACAATCTAAACAATATTCATTTTTTTAATATTAAAAATTACTAGCACATTTTATTTTTCACCAGACTATGAACAAATAGTGAAAACTATAAAAGTAAAAAAAAAAAGAAAAATACATTTTATCGTAAAAATACCAACAATATTTATTCATATTAAAATTCATAAGAACTAGCAGTATAGCCCGGCGTTGCTCGGGTGTAATGAAAGCTTTAAAACTAATCCATGATCCTGGAGCTCAGACTATTTGGACGTTGGTACGAAATACTAAACAGCAACAGGTGTTTCCAGTTAAATCGAAACCGTAGACTGAAAGAAAAATGAATGGATGTAAGTCAAATTTTGATTTCCTGGTATTGATATAAAATTTTCTGCACTATAGTAAGAACTGCAACCTTGAAACTTCTGAATATCGTTTCTTATGTCTTTGTCTATGAGTTTATCAAATTTGATTAAAATCGGACCACTCCTTCTATAACCCGATTTTTTCGATTATCGATTTTCGATATTTATCGGGGGTACCTCGACACAAAACCTAGCTAAGAACACTTGCAGACGCTTATAGTGCAACTGTGTAAATTTTCAAGAAAATCAGTTCAGCCGTTTCGGAGTCAACAGGTAACGGACACACACACACACACACACACACACACACACACACACTGACACACACACACACACACTGACAAAGTTCCATTTATAAAGAAGTTTAGATTAGATATATCAATCAACACGAAAGAAGCCTTTCATGACATTAATCCCTATAATATCCAACAATTTCTTAAAGAAATCAAACTTTATTCCAAAATATAGCTTCAATAAACTTACAACATAAAACAGACATATCAGCGCCTCTAGTAATTATGTCCACACAAATACATTTATGCACAGAAGCTGAATATCTACGATGTATTCAACTTTAAAAGCAGAAGAGCTTACTTATTGCTTGAAATTTTCCAAGAAAATTAAATTTCGGCATTAAAGGAAAGATAAAGAGCTGATATGCGATTAAACAAACAAATCAAATTGAATCACACACGCGCGCGCGCGCGCACACACACACACACACACACACACACACACACATATATATATATATATATATATATATATATATATATATAAACAAATTGCCATTACTACACCAAGATATAATACACTTAAAAAAAAAAGAGGGATCATATTTTACGACTTAAACGGAATACAGAAGTATCACAACGTTTAAAATTTGCTAGGCGCCTTTCGACCGACTCTTCTTCAGAACAAAAATCGTCGGTAGAAAATATAAGATTAAGTAGCTAATAAGAAAAAAAAATCTTATTATCTACTTAGTCTTAAACTCCTTGTAACACCAAAGATGAATTGAATACAAGGATTATAGGTGCATTCACCAACCTAAACAAGGTGACCGTCATGAACATTTGCAGGAGATTCCAAAATCGTCTGAAGGCAGTGGTCGAAGCTAATGCCGATATATTGAATCAATTTACTCTTTAGTATTTCAAGATATATTTGTGTATATTTCGTAAATATATCTGCTAAAAAAGGAGAACAGTGTCATTTAATTCAGCGTAATTTAGACGACCATTTATCCATCGCGCCCTGACCCCCTCTCTCTATATGTGTATGCGTGTGCGCACGCACGAATGTGCCTTCTCACACGCACGCTCAATTTTTGAACAGGGTCTTGTTAACTAACATGTAACGCTGTTTTAAGGAGATCATATATCCGCAAAACGAAGGGACTGGTAGGATTTATTTATTTTTGCAACGTCCCTAATAATGTTTACAGCGAATCGGCGTTGAGGGCGCTTTCATTCGTTATTAAAATTGTAAGTCATTTAGTCTAGTCATTTGTACAGAGAGAAAGGCGTGGTTGGTATAACTAGAGCAGAAGTACCATGACCGTATTAATACTACTGCTACTATCAGACTTGATTTTACACTTTTGTGGTTCTGTAGTAATACGAATTTTCCCAAAGAAAATTATACAGGCCTATCTTTTTAGGAAAATTTTCGTTGTAAGTCCCAACACTTTTCCCCTTCAAACTTATCCAAAATAGCATTATTTCTGTGCAAATGTATATGCTGAACTCAAATCAACTGTTAGTTATTGAAGAAACTTACCTTTTTTTATTTAAATGTCCATAAAAAAACGAACTATATCTTGCACTCTTTCTCTCCCATAACTCTTACAAAGTCATGTAATTAACTGCAGAATGACGTACTGCGTATGTGAACGAATTTTGTCAGATTTTTGGTCAATTTTTCTTCATTTACTAATACTTCCGGCGATGTACTTCCGGTAATGAAAGTAATGCGCTATTGTATTTCTACGCTTATTACTTTCATTACCGGAAGTACATCGCTGGAAGTTTCAGTAAAGGAAAAAAATCGACCAAAATTCAAAAGAAAATTTCTGCCTACGTAGAACGTCATTCTGCAGTTAATTACATGACTTCGTGAGATTTACGGGATAGAAAAAGTGCGAGATGTAGTTCGTTTTTTTTGTGGACTTTCAAAGCAAAAATGTAGGTTTCTTCAATAACTAATTGTTGATTTGAGTTCAGCATATACATTTGCACAGAAATAATGCTATTTTGGATAAATTTGAAGGGGGAAAAGCCGTCGGCACCTCAAACGAATATTTACCTGTTTTTTAAATGGTGCATAGGGTGGTTTGGTTACTCTTTTTCTTTTCTAAAATAACTTTAGGGCGCTGAATTCAAAATTAACATGTGTTCGACATTAGCTTTGGTTTTTCCAGCTCCAGAATACTATATCCTACATGAAAAATTATTCTGTTTTGGGTTAGATCAGTGTAATTTGGAAGACAAAAGGTTAAAAACACAATCACATTCACTGTGAAGTTAAGCAACGTCGGGCATGGCCAGTATCTAGATCGGTAACCGATTGGAAATGCCAAGCGCTGTAAGCTTGGATGTGTGATTGGTGCAGTACGTAATGATTCGGAATTGTTAATCGGAGTGCAGAGTTCTAATTCCAGTCAGATTTGTTATATTCACTTATGTGCAAATATAATTGGGAAAGTTATCAATCCACCTCGTCTTTACCCACATATGGGTTAATTAGCAAGACTTGTATCATAAAACCATTTTTACCTGAAAAAAAAAAAAATACAATCTAAAAATATTTCTAAAAAATATATATATATATATTTATAACTTACTTCGCTGATCGTATGGGAACCAATGTTTCAACTCAATGTGACCGTAAGCTTTAATTGTCTTTTGAAAAAAGAAACAGAAAGCGTAAAAATATTATTAGATTCCTGGTTACTCAGACACCTGTCTTTTTTTGTTTGTTTGTTTTTTGTTTTTTTGTTTTTTGTTTTTTTGTTTTTGTTTTTTTCATACAATATTACCTGACATGAAACAACCCGCTCCTTAAAGCTTTTTAAAGTTGACACATTTACTTTGGGCACATAATGAACTATGACGATATTATTCTTTTTTCGTATTGAGTTTTCATACTAGTGATATTTGATGACTTTTCCTTAAATGAAAAGAAAAAAACTTCTCACTATTGCAGAACCTTCCTCAGTATTCTAATTAATATTACCAAAATCTGTCGTTTCACGACTCCCTTTCAATTTTCAATTTTTCAAACCGATTTGCGTATGCAGACTTCACTTTTTCCCAAAAGTACTGAGCAAAGACATGAATCCATATCTTCTCTCCCTAGCAATAGATTACAAATCAGGATGAATTGGTATGTCTAAATGGCGAATTGGCATGGTGAAGGACGCATTCCAGAAGCTGAGTAGCGTATTAAGAGACAGGAACATTTCACTAGAGACAAAGAAGAGAATACTGGATTGCTATGTGATGTCAGTTCTTCAATATGGTAGTAAATGCAGGACAATCTCATCGAAGATGAAGTTAAAACTTGAAGCAATGTGGTTCTCCAGAAGGATGCTGCAAACATCATGGCTCGAGCATGTGAAAAATGATGAGGTTTGGAAAGGATGGAAACGAAAAGGAAATTAATACGGCGCATCAGAAAAAGACAGTTAAAGTTCCTGGGACATGGAATGAGGAAGAAGGGCTTGGAGAATCTGATACTAACAGGCCAAATAGAGGAAAGGCGAGACAGGAGAAAACAGCGTGTAACGTACTTGACTGGCCTGAGCGGGTGGATGGCAGAACGGGGGTTGAGTAGTGTAACAGGAGATAGCGTGATAAGAGCCACCAGGGATAGGCATACATGGAAAACCATGATCGCCTACGCCCTGAAAGGACAGGGCACATAGAAGAAGAAAAAACTTGGGTAGCAACAGTAATAAAACGAACAAGACGAGATATACCTAGACATAGGCAACGGAACTAAAACAATGTACCCCCGGGTATTAGATAAAAGATCCCCTCCACAAACATCATCATCGATGTTTTTACGTTATCACTTTAGTGATTAGCTACTTCAATAATTAAGTGTGTAAGGTTTTTTTGGATGTGCGTCGTGGTGCAGTGGATATCGACTTCAAACGAGAAAACGAAGAACCGAGTTCGAATTCCAGTTGAATTCGTTGCATTCACTTACGCGCAAATACCTCTGAGAAAAATATTAATCTATCTCTTCCTTCCAACTACGGATCAAATAACAGGACATAGCCGCAGAAAGTAATGGCAAACTACTTTGGGAAAAAATCTCTGCCTAGTCAGTCATGTCTCTTTCGAGATATGATCGGCGAAGCGTGTATCACGTATGACACTGACTGAAGTTTTTTTTACAGGAATATTTTATAGTCCATGAAATAATGATGATGAGAAAGAATACGTGCACCAAGTAACTGACCAATTGATTTGCAATGCAAGATAAGTGTTATATATCGCCGTACGACGACAAACAACGAGAACACGCATATATAAAAATATAAGGTTATATTTTTATTCCTGACGACGAACCCGTGTGGAACAGAGAATGGAAGAGTGAGAGTGCACATAGAATGGGTCGACGGGAGTGTAGTCTTGCCTGTGGTGTCTCTCTGCTTCCACTGGCCGTTCTCTGCTAGCGAATCCGTGTGTCGAGGTCTTTTTATAGTCTTCTAGAACCGGGACTTTTCCTTCCGGTTTTGCCTCGCCCACGCAACGCCCACGTAATTCCAAGAGACACCTGTTCTGTTTGCCTCCGTAGTCATTTCCGCCGCTGTCGGAAATAAGGTCAAACGAGCCCGACTCATAACCCTGCGACATCCGCTCCAGGCCCCGACAGGATGTATTTCTCAAACACCTGTCTTGTCGTTCGCCGACCCCTTCACCGACGGGAAACACCATCGATTGCATCAACCTTCCTCGGGTGGGGCCAGATTGCTATATTACATAAGGTTAAAACAAAATTATCAAAAGGAAAGTTTGTAACAAGAGTTTTTTATTTTTGTTAGAAGTAAATTCCATACACAACGAAATGCTTATAAATCTATTTGAATGAGACTTACTGTGTAAGTGTGTTTTACTGTGAATCGTTCATAGAAATTTTAGCTTCCGCGTGGAAAGTGCAAGTCACTAGCTCGAAAGAGGGAAACCACAGAGAGAGGGAGAGAGAGAGAGAGAGAGAGAGACAGACAGACAGACAGACAGACAGAATTACTTTAGGGTTCATAAGATTTTATTTTTTACAGTTGCTGCTGATATTATGTTTAAGAGTTGTTACTGCTACTTCTTCTTCTTCTATGTGCTCTGTCTCTTCAGGACGTCCGCGATCATGGCTTTCCACGTTTCCCTATGCCTGGTGGCTCTGAGCACGCCTTCTGTTACATTATGCAATCCTCGTTCCGTCATCCACCTCATTAGGTCCTTCAAATATGTTATCCATTGTTTCCTCTGTCTCTCTTTCCCTCAATCTGGCCTGTTAGTATCAGATTCTCCAAGCCTTCCTTCCTCATTGCGTGTTCCAGGAACTTCAGCTGTCTCTTCCTGATGCTCAGTATAAATTTCCTTTTTGTTTCCATGATTTCCAAAATCTCATCATTGCTCACATGTTTGATCCATGATATTCGCAGCATCCTTCTGTAGAATCACATTTCACTTGCTTCAAGTTTTGCCTTCATCTTTGATGGTATTCACTGCCATACTAAAGGGCGGACAGCACGTAGCAATCCAGTACTCTCTTCCTAGTTTCTAGCGAAATTGTCCTGTTTCTTAATACCTTACTCAACTTCTGGAATGCCTCCTTCGCCATGCCAATTCAATTCGCCTTCGGATCTCTGTGTCGCACTTTCCGTCTTCTGTTATAACGCTTCCCATGTATTTAAATTTTTGTACCTGCTTGATTCTGGTATCCCCGACCTGTATTTGGCATTTTAGGCTGCCCTTTTTACTGATGACCATGCATTCGGTTTTCGGGCAGTTTATTTCTAGTCCTTTCTTGTTACTTTCTTCTGCTACCTTCTGTAGGAGGTCTTGTAGTTTCCTTTCTGTGTCTGCTATCAGCACTGTATCATCTGCGTACCTTAGGTTGTTTAAATTGTGTCCTCCGATTACAAATCCAGGCATAACTTCTAGGGTCCTCAAAATATTCTCGCTGTACAAGTTGAACAGATCCGGTGAAAAGACACATCCCTGTCTTAGGCTCCTTTCTATCTTTGTATATCTGCTCAATTCATTGCCTGTCTGTATGCAAGCAAAAGCCAGTAAAAATTTTTGATTACTTTTAAGCCTTTCCCAAAGATGTCCAGGCTGCCGAGCATCTCCATCAGTTATTTGTGGCGTATTTTGTCAAACGCCTTCGCATAATCAATAAAGCAAAGGTATAAGTCCTTCTTCATTTGTATTGCCCTTTCAGAGAGCATTCTAATCATAAATATGGCATTCCTTGTTCCAGTGTTTTTAACGAAACCGCACTGTTCTTGTCCTATCTCTGGCCTGATTCTGCTTCTCGCTTTATTCATCAGGATTCGGATGATCAGTTTTGTTATATGGCTCATTAAACTGATCGTTCTGTGGAGTTCACACTCGTTTGCTTCTGGCTTCTTAGGTAGTGCTATAAAGATAGACTTGCTGAGATCATCTGGTATAACACCACTATTATAAATTTCATTTATTATTTCAGTAATTTTTTTCTGTACCAAATTCCTCCAGGGCTACCAGCAGCTCTTTGACTATGCCGTCTGGTCCCGCTGCTTTGTTTCTATTCAGTTTGGCTACTGCAGATTCCACTTCAGACTTCATATTTCCGGTTCGTCCTCATCTTTGCGTATTATTGGTTGCTCTCTCTTGTCGGGGAAAAGATCTTTTATATATTTTCCCATCGTTGGAGTATTTCCTCTTTCTCCAAAATGATTGTTCTCTCCTTACATTTTAAACATCCTGTTGAAGAGCAGCTTTTTTGTCCTGTCAGTTCTTTTATTTCCTTATGCATGTCTGCTTTATTATTCCTGCTACTATTATGTTTAAAAGCTGCTACTGATATTAAATAGCACAACAGTGCTGGGAAATAATACTATCATTTGCTGTTATTTAACGAGTTATTTAAGAAATTATGAGCGAAATTGCAAATTAGACAAATGAAATTTAAATTAGAATTTCAATATTTCTTGTTCTGGATATGTTTTTAATAGAATCGTGATGATAATATCTTTACTTTAAAGAAAATCCGTTTTTTTTTATCGTATCACCCCGAGCAAGGCGGTAACGCCACTGATGTGCAGAGGGCTACGTAAAAGTGAGAAGATTGGAAAAGAGAAAGCCGGAAACCACATCCTAAACAGGGAACAAGGGATGAGCCTCTACACCTGTTCAATAGACGTGGGTGGAGTGTGAACCGGGCGATAGATAGATCTATCTACTCCAATTGAAAAAAAAAAAAAACAAAGTGCAAGAATTGAGTGCAAGAATATGCTTTCAGTATTCCAATGAGAACTTTCTCCAGACAAAAATATTAAAGTATATAGACTTTATTAGAGTTTCACCAAATGTCAACTAGCATATCTTAGTAAATAGTTTGTTCAATGATCCTATTAACAAATAGAAACAATCCCATTCAACCTAAATAAATTTAGGCTCAATGTTGAGCTTTTAGCATTATTTGCATTCAAATTTTATTTTTAGCTGCAATATTTTAAGTAAGAAATTTCTTATTTTTTATTTCACTAGAATATCTTGTCCTTTACTTTTCCAGGTTTAATAATTTGTCCTGTTCTTTTCCAGGTTTAATCTTAAGAATATTACTTTTCATGTGCACATTTTTCCATGTAATCCATGATTTTTTCCAGGCATTGCTATTAATTTAATATGAAATTAATGCTGAAAACTGCATTCAAAAATATTACAAAGAAAAGATTTATTCGCAATTGATAAGAAAAACAATAAAAATTTGATTATTTATAATTAATTCTGATAAAGTGATAAGCAAAGTTTGATTGACGGAAATGATAAAAGATACCAGAATTTAAATGTTGAAAACCGCATGTGAAAATATTAAACAGAAAAAAGTTGTTATAAAGAATAAGATTTATTATTAGAAACATTAGGCACTCACTCACTTATGTACTTATCTAGTTAGTCTCCCTTTTCGGACTTTATCTATTTTGATGTAACTTTTCTACTGAACCAAAATCAAATTTTTTTCTTCAAAATGTAGCTAAGGAGGTGTCCTATCTAACTCTGCAAACTGTTTAAAATTTGGTTGAGAACTGAATTAGTGGTGAAGCTTGAAGCCTAGTTGGTTGGTTGTTTTGTTTTATCAACCTCGGTGGGTCATATAACGCCAACACAATTTTGAAATAAATTCTTGTGATAGTTTTGTAAAAAAAAAGTGTGCATGTTTACATATATATTTGAACCATTTTTCAATTACTCATGTTTTTGAGTACAATCCAACTTCTTTTAGGAAATTTACAATCTTGGGTGGTTTTATTTTCATAAAGTTTTCTTAAATTACTCACTTGGTAATATTTTGTTCACACTAGATCAAAATGTACATACTAACAGTATATGTTTCACTGTAAATTTCTATTGGCATGTAGTGCCTATTGGGAATTCTATGCCCTCTAGTAAATAAAGGTGGGTAATGTAGGTGTGGCCTATATGCAGGTGGGTCATCACGACTTGTTCTCTTCTATTTTTGTATTCTGAGTTCCATTCTTCAATAGTGGGTTTAATGTTTTTGAGTTTGTTATTAATGAATGTATCCCAATGATGTTGCCATTTTTTAATGATAATTTTCTTTACAACCATCTTATAATCAGAGTATGGAAACTTTGTGTTTGTTATGGCATCCTTAAAAGGCTTTTTTTTGCCTCCGAATCCGTCCTGTCATTTCCCGGTATCCCAAGCCATCTTGGGATCCAACAAAAGATTATTTTTTTTATTTTTAGACAAGTGGTAGATTCTGTTTAGTACTTGTGTGGTTAAAAGGTCACTAACATTTTTATTTTTTAATGCACTAAGTGCAGATCAAGAGTGAAAATTATGAATTTATTGGGGGTCATTGTTGTTATTATGTGAAGTATTAAATTAATAGCAATTATTTCAGCACAATATATTGAAGCTGTGTTTGTAATTCTTTTTCGTTGCTTATTCTGTTTTAGTATGGCAGCACATCCTACTCCATTTTCACTTTTTGCTGTATATGTGTGTGTATATATATATATATATATATATAGTCATCTGCATACAGATCTGTTTCGCTGTATCACAGCTCATCAGTACGGTTAGACATCTGATTGCTTTTTAACCCAGAATTGAAACCCGACTCAATTGGCGTCAGTCGGCGATTCTACCTCTGAGATATGGGCGCTCAGTAGAAGGAGGCAGACTTTTAGCGTATGTATCATACGCCAGTGGCCAGAGTGCTCTAATTCATTACTGAATGAGCGATGCGTAGATGCTAAAGTAGCTACTGTTTTTTCAAAGTCTACCATTCTTCCAGAGTGCTGAATCAGGGTGTGAGAGCGTAAATAGTCTAAATTAGAACTTGTGAAAACTTACTCGTGTGAAGTTTTAATAAACTATTTTTTCAAGAAAATATAAGGCGTTCTTAATTTTGTTGTGGTCACCAGTTTAGTGATTAGCAGCTTCAATAATTAAATATGCAAGGATTTTTACAGGAATGTTTTATAGTTCATGAAATAATGGTTGTGAAAAAGAATACGTGTACCAAGTAACTGACCAATTGATTTGCAATGCAAGATAAGGTTAAAACAAAATTAACAAAAGGAAAGTTTAAAACAAGAGTTTCTTTTGTTAGATGTAAATTCCATACACAACGACATGCTCATGAATTTATTTAAGTGGGACTTACTGTGTTGGTGGGGTTTTAGCGTAAATCGCTCACAGTTCTTCCGTGGAAATGCACTTTCATCATGTCCGCACCTCGAAAGAGGAAAACCCGGAAGAGAGAGAGAGAGAGAGAGAGAGAGAGAGAGAGAGAGAGAGAGAGAGAGAGAGAGACAGACAGACAGACAGACAGACAGACAGATAGACAGACAGACAGAGAGTTACCTTAGGGTTCATTCGAGTTAATGGTGATATGTTTATGAGCTGTTAATGATATTAAAGGGCACTGCATCACGAAGACTCTCAAGTCGATATCCTGCAAAAACTTTTACAGGCATTTACTATACAGATGACCTAGCTATTACTGCAGACACCATTACCAATGTCACAGTTTTTCTACATCATCTTAAACTGAATTCGTAGGGTTAAACCAGCAAAGATCAATACAAACTGTCTCAGGTAAATCAATAAAATCTGCCGAATAATACATAATTAGAAAGAGAGATAAGTTCTACTGAAAAGGATGTAAAAATTCGCATAGCGAAAGCCTGGACCGCCTTGAATAAAAGGGATGTAATCTGAAAATCTGGTCTACCCGACAACCTCAAGCAGAGCTTCTTTTGAGCCACTGTAGATGTGATGTTAATGTATAGTGCCATTGTCTGGACATTAGCTAAAACCGCACTGTCTAAGCTCGATGGCACCTATACTGGGACGCTGAGAGCTATACTTAACATCTTCTGGAGACTTCCAACTAAATCACAGTTCTATGGCCCCGTCTCCGATATTTTCACAATCTTACCTGAACACCGAATGCGCTTTACATTGAACATTGCTGGCGAGTAAAACAAGAACTAGCGAGTGATCTACTGTTCTTAACCCTCTAGGGCCATTCGTATCATATTTGATACAGTATTTCCCTATAAGGAAACATTTGGTATTTCCCTATAAGGAAACATTTGGTATTCATTGACTGAGCAGTCAGTACTGCTTTCATTTGAAATTTATAAAATATTTCTCTTAAAAAATTTTTCAGGAAAATATTTCTTTCAAGGCTTGTTTTCATACTGTATCAAATATGATACGAATGGCCCTAGAGGGTTAACATTCTAGCCATGGATCAAGACGAATTGGTCACCCAGCAACCACCTATATAGATCAACTATATTATGATACAGAATACCTCGCTCATAACCTTCCGACCTTGATGCAGAACCGTGATTATTGGTGTAACAGACTCAGACATGTCCGAGCTAACTCAACCGAACAAATAATAAACTACTACCCACAATTGCTATGAAAACAAATTCATGAAACAACGCTTTATTCTACCTGGCTATTGAAGCAATAACAATCTAGATAAAGACATTAGGCCTATTGTAAACACAATAAGTGTTCATCAGATACTACAAAACTTAAATTTATTCTAATGATTATATATACAGGTGATATATCAAATACTAAAAGTATATACAAATGCATTGTAAGTTTATGTTATTGAAACAACAGAACACTACTTACTGTATTTGCATTCCGTGGATGTTTGCAGCACTTTCTCCTTCCAAAAACAGAAACACATCACTCAATATATCCTGGGCCTCACTAATAAAACAACAGCTTTTAGTCAAAATTTGATTTTATTCATCTTTCTAGGGTGATACACTGATTCCAAAGCTTCTCTAACAATTCCATACCTTTTTTGTAGAATGATTTGTCTTTGGCCTCAAAACACGCCTCAGTTTCCGACATCACTTCTTCATTGGAGCCAAATCTTTTCCCTAGATCATTCTTTTGAGGTCTGCAAACAGCCAGTAGTCAATGGGGGCCAGATCTGCAGAATAGGGTCGATGCAGAAGCAATTCGAAGTGCGATTCATGTACTTTTGCCTTCTTTGCGATCAACTTGTGACACAGTGAAAGATCACTTTTTTCTTCATTTGTGGCCGTGTTTTGGCGATTTCGTCCTTCAAACACACCAATAATATTCACTATTGATTGTTCTTCTTTCTCAAGGCAATCGATGAACAAAATACTTTGGTCACTTTGGACGGCTTTCACCTGCTCCTGTTCATTCATCTGATTGCCGATTTGACTCAGAGTTTGTGGATGTTTTTGGTGTTTTCCGGAACAACTGCCGATTTTGGGCGACTTAAGCGTTCAGAATCATTTGTATCTGTACAACCGCGTTTAAAGTTAGCATGCCACCTCTTAACCTGTGTGTCCGACGGAGCAGAGTCCGAATAACACTTATCAAGCCATTGCTTTGCTTGAGCAGTATTTTGTTCATTAGAAAGCAATGCTTTATCGATAAATGGATTTCAGATTTTTCAATTGTTTTGAAAATTTGCAACACTAGCTTCATTTAAATAATTGTAATTTGTAAACTAATAATCTGATTGGGCCCAAATTTTGTCACGTGTCATTTGAATGTTAATACTTCATAAAAATTATGTGGCTTTTGTAGTAGTCGCGCCATCTATATGTCAGGCTTGGGACTTATTGAGTGATGTGTTATATGATAGCTGTCTACTTTCTAGTTGTATTCGTAGGGCACCAATTTTTGAAGAAGATTATGAGTAGAAATATGGAAGTTAAATTCACAAATTGCATTCCTGTTATTTCACATGTTTCTTGTGAGCATTAATAATTTTTAATAATTTTGCCAGGTTGACGCAATTTACGGTACTTTTCAAATTAGTCTCATTCCAATTTCTGTCTTTTTGATTGGTTGGAAATAATCTTGAAAAGAAGTATTATTCTTAAGCATTTTTGTAAGTAAATTCATTTTTTATTACACTATACCAGATATACTACCACCATACTTACGCTCAGATTAAAGTGGTACTGGGTTTGACGATAAACTGCATCCGGCAGATTGGGAGGTTATTAGGAGTATGAAACCACTTCTTCATTGTTGTTGTTCCCAGGTCCACCCTGACCCAGGGTGGTCGCATTTGTTAGGGTCTAAGCTGTGGGTAAATAGTTAACCCCCAAACTTGGGACAAAACCCTATGAAAATATAAAAATAAAATTTCATAGTAAAAGTTCCAGGAATACATTTTTGATGAAAAAATATTACTAGTAATACATTTTTGAAGAATTAAAAATATTACCAGCAATATATTTTTGGAAAAAATAGAAAACAGCAATACTCACAACAAATACCACTCTACAAAAATAAGTAAATGAAACCTGATCTACAAACTTATTTCTTACAAAAAATATATATTCTATTCATACAAATCTATTGTAAAAATCTTGTCGGTATTAAATAACCCATTGAGATTGATATGTCGTAAAACAAAAGAAACCAAACTAATCAGATCAAGGTAAATCCAGAAAGGTAATGGGTATTGCATTGACTCAGAGGCAAGACTTATAAAAGTCTCATCGAAGTTGAAAATGTCTTCACTCGAGATCAGTCATGGGTAAACTGTTTGGTCTTCTGAAAAGCACGCCTAATTTAATGAGGAAAATAACATTTATTAAAATTTTGTTTATTTCGTTGCATCCTCACTTGTTCACTCATATTTTCAAAGAGTAAATACAATATTTCATAAATCTTGTAAATTTCCGTTGAAGTTAACATTATTTTAAAACATTGACTTTTTTTTCACTAAGGAAGATCATGCGTGCAAACTCATTTTCTTTACAAATAGGAAACATTCATAATAATTTTTGTTGTCTAGAGTAAACATTTGTATTTTTATTTTAAATAATGATTTTTTTATATAGTCAAATCAATAGAATTTGTTCACTGTGACGTGCCATACAATTTCTCTCGTCAGAAATCATCTTGCACATTTACAAATCTACCATTTCTCTATGCATTGCATATTGCTACCATATCTGGTCTGGTGCTCCTATTATATACCTCGAGATTCTTGACAAATTCCAAAGAAGATCAAACAATGTAATCTATCCTGAGCTGGCATCTCGACTTACTCACAGACCAGGCCGTGTTTTCAGTCAGACAGTTGAGGGCCACACGTGATACACGATTTGGGCGATCATGTCACGAAACAGACTTGACTGACTGTGTAGAAGATTATCCCGCAATAGGTAGCCATTGATTTCTGCGGTAGACTGAATGTCGACTAAGGCTATAGAACCCAATCGGTCCTATTATTTAACCCATAACTGGAGGGAAAAGACAGATTAATATCTTTCCCAAGGGTATTTGTGCGTAAGTGAATGCAAGGAATTCAACTGGAATTCGAACTCAGCTCCCCTATTTGTCGATCCGAGTCGATATCCACTGCACCACAACGCTTTTTTACAATTATTTGTATGACACTTGTTCAGGTTAGATTTTCTCCTTTGTGTCCTGACTGCATGATTTTAAGTGTGTTAATAGATTGGAAACTACGTCTCATCGTTTTGCTGCTGGACTAGCTACACGCAACCGTGAGTTATATTCTAATAGCTTTTTGCCTGTGGTACTCTCGATTTATTGCTTTCCTGTCACTTACAGTATTCAAAAATTTAAATCTAACGTTATTCGCTATCTTTCTTAAATCCAGTTCTTTTATTGTCCTAAGTCTTCTCACTAAGTCTTCTCATTATCTTTCACGTCCAGTAATTTCTAGTGCCGTAGTGGCATTAACACCTTGCTTGGGGCGAAATGATTATATATATATATAGGAAAGAATATTAAAACGTTTTGAGTTTAAAAATGTGTTTTTTTGAGAGTATTTGTTTATTTCTACTATTATATTTTATATTTCAGACCGCCCTCGGTTCTTCATCAGAAACAAACAAACAAAAAAAAACAAAAAATATATATATATATATAAATATATATATATATATATATATATATATATAGAGAGAGAGAGAGAGAGAGAGAGGGGGGGAAGAGAGGGAGAGGGAGAGAGATTCACTTTAAATTTTTTAAAAAGTTTAAATTTTTAGGGGATACATGATTTTTTTTCTTTCAATCTTAACGGACAAAGTGTCAACCTAATTTTTAACATCCTTGTCTTGACCCTTGAAATTTTGGCCGTTAAGATTGAAAGAAAATAATCATGTATTTCCCAAAAATATAAACTTTTTTTCAAATTTCAAGTGAATCTCTATTCTGATTAGTTAAATTGAACACACATAAATGTTTATGCCTTCCTATATCTATAAATAACGAACGTATTGCTTCTTATATTCAAATGAAAATCATTTTCACAACAATGATCTAACATTGCCTGATAGTGAGGTAGAAATCTCGCAAGAAACAGTTTCGTGTCGCAATGTAATTTTAATTAAAAAACAAATTTAATTATATGATTATATTATGATCTACAATATTTATTGTACTGAGCACTTTTATAAATAAAATGAGAAAATGCCGAAGAACTCGGAATTGTAAAACTGTTGGTTCTCTTCCCCTGGATATATATATATATATATATATATATATATATATATATATATATATATATATATAGTCATCCACAGACAGATCTGCTTCGCTGTATCACAGCTCATCAGTACGGTTAGACATCCGATTGTTTCTAACCCAGGATTAGAAACCCGAACGAATTGGCGTCAGTCGGCGATTCTACCTCTGAGCTATGAGCGCTCGGTAGAAGGAAGCAAACTTTTAGCGTGTGATGTATCATACGCCAATAGCTAGACTGCTGTAATTCATGACTGAATAAGCGATGCATATATATATATATATATATATATATATATATATATAGACTTTTACAGAAAAATATAAATTTTTGAAGGAAAAATATTACCGACAATACATTTTTGTAGAAAAAACTGTTACTAAAACACATTTTTAAGGAAAAATTATTGTCTGCAAAACATTGTTTAAACAAAACTAGAAGACATTTTCATTTTTCTAAAAAAAAAAACATTAAAAACTAAAAATTTTCATTAAAATCTGACTAAATCAACATTCTCATTGTAACCGAACATTAAAAAATACATTAAGCCCCCACCTTTTTGACATTAACAGTGAACACGGTCACAATGTGATGACCGTTTTTGGAAATAAAACATTCCTATAACTCTAGATATATTAAAAAACAATCTATTTGTTCAGTTAAAAGTAAAAATAAAATTAATTCTTGATAGTGGCTAAAAGTGTAGCCGACAGCGCTTGTATAAATAAAAAATTCGGATAATTTTTATATAATTTATCATTATAAGAAAAACGTATAAGATGACATGAAAAATTATATAAAAAACATAAACACAACACGTTATCATTTTTAACGAAACTTGCATATCAATCTTCATATGCTTTTTTTAATTTAAATAATTTTCATGTATTTTTTCTTTCTTTCTCTGTCTCTTCCATATTCTAGTTTTCCCCAAGTAACTTCCCCTATATATATCAGAAACGATTATAAAAAGATATATATATATATATATATATATATATATATATATATATATATAATGAAGAAAAGTCTTCAGGAGAAGTAACAAAAGCGGTGAAGAGTGAAAACATCACAATAATGCCTTCACGAAACTTTTAAGTCGGCATGAATCTGCTCAGTGAAGTGACAAACGTCTCCACATTCACTCTATTAACGCTATATCTTTATACTGAAAACCTTATGACAAAAAACCTGCTTTCCAAAAACATTTTTCTAAAAGTTAACCACAACAATATTTGCACTAATATATAGAGTTTGGATGGGTTGATATGATTCCTACTAATAGATTTTTTTCTTGACGTTTAAAAGTCGCATGAAAGTCAGATCTGCGAAAGTGATATAGAGAAACGCTTTTTATTTGATTATTTGCTTGTATACGTAAGTTGTCTTCGTGATCACTTCATCAGTTAATATTGTAAGTGTTTTTATGGTTTTTGGTTATTTCACACACACACACACACACACACACACACACACACACACACATATATATATATATATATATATATATATATATATATACCCAAGTACCAAGTATAGGGTAAGTATGGATGGAATAAAATTTCGTACCCAAAGAAACACTATTCTTTAAAAAAGTGCTCAATACAAAGTAGAGCGAATAATATTTATTTAGAATTTATAACATAAATGTGTTATAATATCACTAAAAACATTTCTGGAGAATTAATGGATTTTATTTTTTTAATCTGGCATATTGTTATTACTTTAAACGGTATTTCTAGTAGATGCCCGTATTTGAGTAGACGTCCTGCTTATTTTAAACAGTATTTATTTTATCTATCGGCCTGTATAATCAACAAAAACTAATAAGAATATGTAGATAGATTTCATGTTTCTTTAAAGGCGACTGTTAATGTACAGAGATATCAGGGTATGATATGTTTCCTGAGATATAGCGGTAAGTTATGGCGACTAGATAGCGAGATAGATTTTTCTGAGAAATTAGTTAGGTTTCCGGAGATACTAGGGTACGATAGGTTTCCTTTAATATTACGGTTAAGGTTTTTGTGTTTGTATGTGTTTTTTTTTCTTTTTTCAACATAAACTGTGTAAAATTGTCGTAATGTTCTGTCTGTACGAGCCCTTTTGGCTATTCTTTTGGCAATTATCAAGGATGTTTTTCAGTTTATTTTTAACTGAATGTGTACATTTTTATATTATTTTCCAAATACGGTTAGCACATTTTGACCGTGTTTATAGTTGGTGTTATTGAATGTTGAATTTTTTTTATTATCAATATTTCCATGCATAGCCTTTTTAACACGTGGATGATGTTATTATAGTTGCATTTTCTATGAGTAATTTGCGGATGGAGTTTCATAGATTTTCGTGTATGTTTAAATTGAGCTTTGGTCAGAAAGATGTAACGTGGGCCTTCTTGATAAACATGTAGTGATATGTCCAATATTCATGAATGTCCATTTATATGTCCAATTCATGAATTTGGTTTGTTTGGGGAGACAGTTCCTTAAGAAAGATATGAATTCATAAATAATATTGGTTTTCTGTAATAAATTTGGAACTTGCAGATGGGTTGTTGTCGTTCTAATATCCTCTCTATCATAATAAAGACCGTTGTGTATTCATTTGTGTCTATGCTTAATATATATATATATATATATATATATATATATATATATATATATATATATAAACTTGTTTATAAATAGAACTGTGTCTGTGTGTGTGTCTCTGTGTATGTGTCCGTTACCTATAGATTCCGAAACGGCTGAACCGATTTTCTTGAAAATTTACACAGTTGTACTTTAAGCGTCTGCGAATGTTCTTAGCTAGGTTTTGTGTCGAGGTACCCCCGAGAAATATCGAAAATCGATAATCGAAAAAATCTGGTTATAGAAGGAGTGGTCCGATTTTAATCAAATTTAATACACTCATAGACAAAGACAAAAGAAACGATATTCAGAAGTTTCAAGGTTGCAGTTCTTACAATAGTGCAAAAAATCGATAATATATATATATATATATATATATATATATAAAAGGCAAGATATTTGTGTGTGTGTGTCTGTTTATCTGCTTGTATGTCTGTATTTTTTCAGCCCTTTTATTTTAGTTTTTGCTTCGGGTGTGGCTCTAAGTAGGCATAATTGTAGTTCTTAGTCTCAGCCATTATACCATTTACTCAGAGGACTTTTTTAGCCTTCAAAATTCAGTTTACGACGAAAAAAAACTTATTCGATATCGATGCCAGGAAATCAAAATTTGACTTACATCCATTCATTTTTCTTTCAGTTTTCGGTTTCACTTTAGCTGGAAACAACTATTGCTTTTTAGTCTTTCGTGCCAACGTCCAAAGAGTCAGAGCTCCAGAATCATGGATTAGTTTTAAAGCTTTCATTACACCCGAGCAACGCTGGGCTATACTGCTAGTATATATATATATATATATACACACACACACACACACACACATATATATATATATATATATATATATTCAAATAAATACACAGCGGTTTTTATTATAATAGAGAGGACAATATTAGGTCAGGGTCGGCTCAGTTCATTCTCTTTACTATGAGTTATTAAACTTTACTACCAGTCATTAAACCATTTGCCGCATGTTTGCTGTTTAATAGTGCCTTATAATATTATTTTTGCAATAATTATGTCGTCGAGTAGTGAAGAATATACATACACATATATATATCCTCTCTATTATTGTGTATTTACACACACACACACACACACACACACACACACACACACACACACACACACATATATATATATATATAATTGCACAATACACAGTATGTATATATATATATATATATATATATATATATATATATATATATATATATATATATCATGTCATGGGGGTTTCTTATGTGTTAATGTAAGATACTCAATAGTAAGTACATCAATATATATGTTGACGTAATTTTATACAACATATCGTTATAAATGTTTTGCTGTCATTTTTACTGCACGAACCCACTCTTATATAACAAAGTAATTTTAAAGAAAGTAATGAATTTTTAAATCTTTTAATCTAACATTATTACTTATTATTTTAAGTGTTATATATCGCTCATTCAGTAAAAATGAATTAGAGCACTCTGGCTATTGAGCGCGTATAATTATAATATACACGCTAAAAAAAGTCCCCCTTCTTTAACCGAACGCCCATAGCCCAGAGGTAGAACCGGAGACTGACGCCAATTCGGTCGGGTTTCTAATCCTGGTTTAAAAAGCAATCGGAGTCTAACCGTACTGATGAGCTGTGATACAGCGAAACAGATCTGTCTTCGGATGACTATATATATATATATATATATATATATATATATATAACATTTAAAGTAATAAGTAATAATGTCAGATTAAAAGTTTAAAAAATTCATTATTTTCTTTAACAACAGTTGTGGTAGCAGAATTGATAGGATTATGGTATCAGCGGTTTCTTTTTTTTATCCGTTTATCCACATACGTATGGCATCTGAACGACAGAAATATTTCACCAACAATAAGCTGGAAAATACTGAAAAAAGCACCTGCCTACAACAACATTACAAAAAAATGCCTACGTTGCCTACATGAAAAAGCAATTATATCTCATACCCCACAAAAGAACTTACTAAACATAAGATCAGAACAAATTTCTAAATGTAGACATGAAAATAAATACCTATTATCACAATTTATACCAAACGGATAAAAACAAAAGGAACCGCTGATACCATCATCCTATCAATTATTCTTAATTCAAACTACCAGCATAATAATTGCATTTATTGTTGTCATTACACCACCATTACTAATCACTACTACCGCTTTACAATCACTATTTGCTACCACAACTGTTATTATCATCAAATATTACTATCACCGTATTAATCCGCAATCATTATTAACATAAATTACTCCTCTCTGCTGCAGTAAAATTAATACCACCACATAAAAACTAACAAGCGTTACAAATTAGAATTTCTGTCATTTACATATGCGCAACCACAAAAAACAAGCTAATAACCGACTTTAAAATATAAAATAACAATACACCCTTAAATAAAATAATAGCAATTTTCACCTCTCATAATTTCACACATAAGTACATATGTACGTACAAGAACTCTACAACTGTCCGCGCTTTGATATCGTTATACTATTCGAATACACCATCTGAATGCGTATGTATGTGCGCAACAGCACACATATACATATATATGCCGAGTGCCAAATGGTTTGCATATATGTTTGTGTGATGCGCGCGTGTGTGTGTGTGTCTGCGCACGTCAATGTGTGTACAAATGTATATATATGTCTGCGTCTGTCACGAGGACAAATTTTTCTCCCACTTTCAGAAAAGTACACCAATATACGCAGCCCAACATATAGTCGAATTTTTAAAAAAATTAATCAGTTTGTCTGACGATCGCAAGAACGTGAAACCCAGGGTTACAAACCCACACCTATCTATATGAATATGTCAGCTCTATCATTGATATTGAACGCTTTCAAATAAGTACCGCGCATATATAATATATAAATAATATAATATATAACAAATTGCATATATATATATTGATATTTATAATTATATACATACACTTTTCACACACACACACACACACACACACACACACACACACACACACACACACATATATATATATATATATATATATATATATAGTGTATCGAGGCAGCAGATAATTTTCTAAACATATACTGTTAAATATAACAGACAATGAATGTCTGCTATATTTAAAGATGAGTCGTTCTAAACATCGTATTTTGGCTTTAATTTCAGGTGAAAATAAAGGCAAAAATTGTCCAATATTTGGATATTTGTTTATTATGATGGTTCTAAGCTTTCGGCTCACATGAGCCATCTTCAGAGAGGTTACAGGGACGTTAACATAAAGACATCCACACTCAAAGATGATATTATTTTGTGTTGACATAAAACATTGCTATGCAACGATAACAATCACTGAATAGCAGACGCAGGTCATAAATTTGTAATGCGATTCTAGGACGTCACACCACGTGAGAAACCGAAATGTTAACAAAACCATATGTCTAAATGCAATATAATGTGTTGTGACCGGGTTGAAATGTTTTTTTATTAAGTGTGGATTGTTTTTGTTTCATGTAGATGGCCTCCAATATCTGAAGGTTCTTTTTACTGTGTGTATGAGTGAGTATTATGCTTACAACCAGCATAATAAAAAATATCCAAATGTTGGACAATTTTTGTCTTTATTTTCACCTGAAATTAAAGCCAAAATACGATGTTTAGAACGGCTCATGATTAAACATAATAGACATTCATTGTCTGTTATATTTAACAATATATATATATATATATATATATATATATATATTAACAATCTGAATGTGCCCTTAGAAATTGCTTTACTTATGTGTCGGATACAAAAAGAACAATTGTGGGTTTCAACCACAAATGGGCTTTCGAGGAGATCTTAATGACGTGATGAATATTCCTTAAAGAGAGTTATTGGATGTTGCTAATTTCTGGGACATCTCTGTGAAATGTCGTTTTCGTTCGAAAGCAAAGAGCTTTTCTCGTTGGCAGTCTGTCAAGTAATTGTATGTCTTATCATATCGTTAAAGTCTGCCTTGTCGTTATAAAGCCGCTAACTTAATAAAAATATTGTCTACGTTCTTTTATTCATTTATTTACTTTTTTTTGGCAGAGTTACGTTCTATTTTCGGTATTTTTCCAAGTTTTCAGTTTTGGTGTCAAAAATACTTTTCTTTTAGTCTATAAATAAATAAATAATCAACTATGTCATTTTTACTATAGAAAAAATACTGAATACATTAAAGGTCACTTAGTGGGTTCAAAAGCTTGCCAAGTCGGTCAGCTTTTTTAGGAGTGTTACGTACTTAGAGAAAAGAGTAACTAAAGACCGAAATGTCAAATCGGTGTGCTACGATCGCAATATTATTCTGGAATTGTTATGTAGAAAAAAACTTTCTTAGAATATCTCAGCATTTGTGCAGTTTTTACCGTTGATTTTAAAGTATGGAAGCCTAAAAAAATAAATTCCCGGCTTTAGACTTTCTTTCTCCGTTATCTATTACCCTGATATTTTCAGTCAGTTAAGAGATACACGCTTGGACGATCATGTCTCGAAAGAGACATGACTGACTGATTTGGCAGATTTTCCCTTAGTAGGTTGCTATTGCTTTCTGCGTTTGACTGGTCGCCAACCAAGGCTATATAAATCATTCTGTTCTGCTCTTTAACCCATAGCTGGAGGGAAAACTGACGGATTAATACCTTTCCTGTAGCTGGCTGCCATTTCTTTCTACAGTAGAGTGGTTGTCAACGAAGGATACAGGACCTAAACTTTCTTGCTATTTAACCCATAGCTCGAGGGAGAAATGGATTCATATCTTTCTCAACGGTATTTGAATGTAAGTGAATGCAACAAATTCAACGCGAATTTGAACACGGCTCTCCGATTTTTCGTTTCGAGCCGATATTCACTGCACCACAACACTTATCCGCGTGATATCTTACGAAACTTATATTACCCTGATATCTTAGGAAATTAATTTTATTATGATACCATACCGTAATATATCAGGAGACCTACCTTACCTTAATATAGCAGGAAAATTATCTAACCCTGATATCTTAAGAAAATTATCTCGCTATCTGGCTGTGATATCTTTTCGTAGTATCTCAGGAAACCTGATATCCTGATTACCCTAATATCTCAGGAAATAGATCTTGCTATTTCGTCGCGATATCTTTCCGTAATATCTTAGGAAACCTGATATCCTGATTACCCTAATATCTCAGGAAATAGATCTTGCTATTTCGTCGCGATATCTTTCCGTAATATCTCAGGAAATCTGATATCCTGATTACCCTAATATCTCAGGAAATAGATCTTGCTATTTCGTCGCGATATCTTTCCGTAATATCTTAGGAAACCTGATATCCTGATTACCCTAATATCTCAGGAAATAGATCTTGCTATTTCGTCGCGATATCTTTCCGTAATATCACAGGAAATCTGATATCCTGATTACCCTAATATCTCAGGAAATAGATCTTGCTATTTCGTCACGATATCTTTCCGTAATCTCTCAGAAAGCCTATCTTACCCTGATATCTCAGAAAATGTGATCTCAGTTTGCAGCCAAATATCAAACAGCAGTTTGTTCTTAACGTAATATCTGTAGAAACTTACCGTACAATGATATCGCAGGAAACCTATCAACCCGAGATATTACAGGAAACCTGTTTTACCACGTTATCGCAGGAAAACTATCTCATAGTGATATTACAGGAAATCTTATCTTGATATCTCAGTAAACAAGTCCTATCGTGATATCATAGGAGAATATCCAATCATATCTCGTAAAACCTATTTTGCTGTGAAATCTTATGAAACCTGTCTTACGCTGATAACGCAGGAAACATATCATGCCGAAACATATCATCTAAGGAAACTTTTATTACCATGATTTCTAATGAAATATATTTCGCTATCTCACGTTGTTATCTTACCGTTATATCTCAAGAAACCTTTCTTACTGTACCATCTTAGGAAATCTGATATCGCCCGGTTCACACTCCTCCCACGTCTATTTAACAGGTGAAGAGCCTCGTCCCTTGTTCTCTGTTTAGGATGTGGTTTCCGGCTTTCTCTTTTCCAATCTTTTCACTCTTACGTAGCCCCCTGCGCATCAGTGGCGTTACCGCCTTGCTTGGGGTGATATGATTAAAAAAAATATATTTAAAGGAATCTATCTCGCTGTTCCGCCGTGATATCCTATCATAATATCTCAGGAAACCTATCTTAGCCTGATATTTCAGAAAATATATCTTCCCCTCATATCTTATGAAAACTGTCTAACCCTGATATCTCAGGAAACCTATCTCACTAACACGCCGTGATACTTTACCATATTTCCGGAAACCTTTCTTACCCCGATATCTCAGAAAATATATCTTAGTCTGATATCGCGGGAAACCTATCTTACCGTAATACTTCAGGAAACCTATCTCGACTTAATATCTTAGAAAATCTAACTAACCATGATATTTCAGGAATTCTATCTCGCCATGATATCTTACCGTAATAATCTACGGAAACCTATTTTAGCCTGATAGCTCAGAAATCTATGTTACTGTAATATCTCGGGAAACATTTCTTACTCTGATATCTGGGGAAATCTCCCTAGCTATCTCGCTGTGATATCTTTCTTTATATCTCAACAACACTATCTTACTGAGGTATGTCAGGAAACCTATCTTCCTGTGATATCTTAATACAATATATGCTGAAACCTATTATGCCATGATATTTCTCGAAACCAGTCTTACTGCTGTGCCGCTCGCAATCCAACTACAGCGCGTTTCTCTCGTACTTCTTTTGAATTTGCATCATCCTTTTATTTTCGTTTTCTTTCTATAAGTCTATCAAGCTTTAGATAAGAACAGCGAAGCTCTGGCTGTGGCTTTTGATATGTCGGAAGCGTTTGACTGGGTTTACCAGGTCGGTCTTGTTTACAAACTCAAAGGCTATGGGGTTTCCGACTGAATTTGAAATTTGAACCAATCTTATCAAATCGCTTAATGAAAGTTGTGTTGAATGGCCACTCTTACAGATCGTTTCACATGTATGCGGTCTTCACAAGGCCCCTGTCCTTGAGCATACATTCTTATTGTCATCAATGACCTTCCCGATGTCATCAGTTCCCAACTCAGTATTTATGCTGATGACACAACTATTTACTTAACCCTCTAGGGCCATTCGTATCATATTTGATACAGTATTTCCCTATAAGGAAACATTTGGTATTTCCCTATAAGGAAACATTTGGTATTCATTGACTGAGCAGTCAGTACTGCTTTCATTTGAAATCTATAAAATATTTCTCTTAAAAAATTTTTCAGAAAAATATTTCTTTCAAAGCTTGTTTTCATACTGTATCAAATATGATACGAATGGCCCTAGAGGGTTAATGAAAGTTGTGTTGAATGGCCACTCTTACAGATCGTTTCACATGTATGCGGTCTTCACAAGGCCCCTGTCCTTGAGCATACTTTCTTATTGTCATCAATGACCTTCCCGATGTCATCAGTTCCCAACTCAGTATTTATGCTGATGACACAACTATTTACCCCTCCCTTAATAAAAATTTCGATAGGTGAGATAAAGACAAACTAGAAAGTGATCTCGAATATTATCTCTAATCAGTAGTTAACTGGGCAAGAAGTGGCTTAGAACTCCTAACGCCTCCAAAACGAAACTGCTGTTTTTTAATCATCTCAGAAAAACATTCTTGCCTCCCATCAGCATGACTGATGCTAACCTCGCGATTTTTCAACTATCATCAAATGAAATGATTATATTAAATCAATTGCTAGGTCTGCTGCTAACTGTGTCGCGACAGTCAATATTACGCGACTGAATCTATCTTGGATGAATATAAATTTACCATTCGACCGCTGCCACGTTTTGCCTCTGCTATATATCCCGAGATTCTTGACAAAATCCAATTCTAGGTTCTGACGTGACATCTCGGCTTCAGTCACTTTTCCGCTGCTGCAATATAACATCTCTTTGAGTTTTCTACATGCTAATTATTCCGATGAGCTTTCCTCTATCGTACCTCAACCGCATGAATTTCAACGTTGTACAAGATTGGCAACTAGATCTCATCGTTTTACTGCTGCAATAGCGACATTCAACCGTATATTCGAGTCAAATAGTTTCTTTTCTCGCTCTTTTTACTTGTGGAACTCTCTTCCTGCATTTTGCGCTTATGTCAACTATGATCGTTACAAATTTAAATGCAACATCAATCACCATTTTCTTGAATTCTACTGCTTATTGTCCTTTATATTCATTAGCATTTTCGTATTTTAGTGATGTTAAAATGTATCACCGTCGTCTTGCATGCGGTGAATCAATTTAAAAAAATACTTACCGATAAAATTTGTTATCCTTTTGGAAACCGTTTTATCTCTATTGCTGGATTCTGTGTCGTTATTCTCTGGCCATACCTGCTCTATGAAAGTGCTTTTGATTTATGTCAATTGTTACATTTACTCGTTTCCCATGCGTCTTTAGGGATTCTTAATTTGCATTCATTGTTGGTACTTCTGCTTCTCCTTATAGATCTTTTTCAGTTTTTGCTCTAATCTTGTCTCCAAATTATGTGTACTTGTTGGGTTTTGTTGTTTTTTTTTTCTGGTGTTTTCTTCTGGCCTTCTTGTTCTCAATATATCCTTCTTTATACTGGTTACCAACCATGGTTAAGGAACCCAGTCTACCGATAGCTACGAGGTGGAAATAAGTATCTGTGCAAAAGTGAAAGTTACAGACTAGGCAGGGATGTAAACTCAATTTGCCGATTATATTTAGCACGGTGATAGGCACATTCACATTTGCCTTATTACTATCCCTAATTAACAGTAAAATAACAGAAATAATTTGCTCAGTTTTCTTCTTCTTTTTCTTCTTCTTCTTCTTCTTCTTCTTCTTCTTCTTCTTCTTCTATGTGCCATATTCCTTGAAGACGTAGGCGATCATGTCTTTCCACGTCTCCTTATTCCTGGTGGCTCTTAGCACACTTTCTCCTGTTACCCCACCCAAACCCCGCTCCGTTATCCACCTGCTCAGGCTCTTCAAATATGTTTTCTCCTGTCTCTTTTTTCCCCTCTATCTGACCTGTGAGTATCAGATTCTCCAAGCTTTCCTTCCTCATTAGATGTCCAAAGAACTTCAGCTGTCTCTTCCTGATGCTCAGTATTAATTTCCTTTCGTTTTCAGTTTTTTTAATCATTTCACCCCAAGCAAGGCATTCCACTGCCACTATTGCGCATGGGGCTACATAGGGGAAGGTAAAAGGTAAAGAGGAGGAGTGGTTAGATGTAAGAAATGTCAGAAGGAAGGTGATAGATAGGTAAGGATACCGAGGATGAGGGTTCGGCAGATTGGAAGAGTGTTTGAAAGAATGGGAGCGAGTTAGTGTGTTAGGAGGTGTCTATTGACCTTACATTTAAACTCCTCGAGATTGTAGCCGTCGGGGAAGCAATCATGTGGAAGGGAATTCCACAGTCGGGAAGTGCGAGAAAAGAAACTCTTGGAGTAGAAGTTGCGGTTGCATCTTATCGGTTTCACTGTAAAAGGGTGGGATCTAGTTGCTAATCTAGTTTCTCGTGCAAATTCGTATCTAGGGGGCAGCAGTGATCTAAGTTCATCAGAGCAGAAGCCGTGAAAGTATTTATAGACGAGACACAGGGAAGCCACGTCGCGCCGGTGAGAGAGAGACTGCAGGCGGTCTGCCAAGTTGGTATCGATCACATTACACACCCTCCGCTGTAACTTGTCGAGAAGCCCGAGGAGAATAGCAGGGGCACCCGACCAGATATGGTAGCAGTATTCAATGCACGGGCGGATGGTAGATTTATATATGTACAAGATAGATTCAGACGGGAAAAAATTCCGGGCCCTGCACAGAGAACCGACTTTCATAGCAGCGGATTTAGCATGGATTCGATATAGCCATTCCATTTGAGGTCCGTTGTAAGTGTGAGACCAAAGAGGCGTAGTGTTTTACTCTCTGGGAGGCAAGCCTGGTCCATGCTAATGGGAGGTAGGTGCGATTGTTTATGATGGTTAATTGATAGTAGCTTCCTTTTAGAAGCATTAAAATTTACGAGCCATTCCTTACCCCAGTCCACTACGGATTGGAGGTCTTTTTCAAGCTCGGCTGAAAGGTTAGCTTTGTCACCTACACCAGATTTTTGGTCGAGGCGAGAGTAAACTGTGGTGTCATCGGCGTACATACCTACTTGGGCTCTTATGGAATCAGGGAGATCATTAATGTATATCAGAAAGAGCGTAGGACCTAGGATAGAGCCTTGAGGGACACCTGCGTTCGTATGGTAGTTCTGGGAGGCATGTCCGTTTAATACCACCTTCATTGTGCGGTTAGAGAGGAATGACTGGATTAGTTCAAACAAATGTCTAGTTATACCATAGCTCCGCAGTTTGCACAGAAGGCCAGCATGCCAAACTCTGTCGAACGCTTTAGAGATATCCAAGGCAATGGTTCGGGCTTCACCATTCCTGTCGAGTGCCTGATATATGTACTCGGCGATGGTCGTTAGCATATCAGCAGTAGACCCGGTGAACCGGAAACCATACTGCTTGTCCGAGAGAGTGCTGATATTAACCACCTCTGCGTTGATAATGGCTTCGAACACTTTGCCAAGGATCGGAAGAAGGCTGATAGGTCGGTAATTTGCGGGGTCCGAGGGTTCTCCAGTGTTTTTAAATATAGGAACTACAGAGGAAGATTTCCAACAGGCAGGAAAGCAGGAAGCATATAGGCAGAAGTTGCAGGACTTAGAAAGGACAGAGGAAAGTTCGGGGGCAAATTTCTTTAAGACTATAATTGGGATTCCGTCCCCTTCGCTCGCTTTGTGAGGGTCAAGTTTTGAGATTATCTTAGAGACAAGCAAGGGTGTAATATGGACGTCATTCAGTTGTATTCAGTTCTACGTGGGAAGTCGGGTGTAGAAACTCCAGACGAATCCAGTCTCGAATTATTCGGGAATCTGCGGGCAAAGCATTCAGCCTTGTCTGTTGGGAAGGTGAGGACCTCAAATTTGTTTATTAGTGGGGGTATTGTGGACTTGCTCTTGTTAAGTACTCTTTTACAGAGTCGCCAGTAGTCTTTGGTGCCGAACTTAGAGGATGCTATGCATTGCTTCATTCTGGCAGCAAACAACATCTTAGCTTCGTTAAGTATCTTTTTACACTTATTATGAGCTGAAGCGAAAAGGCGTCTGTTTTGGTCCGACGCGTAGCTACGATAGAGTCGGAAGAAATGATTCCGGTGAGCAATGGCGACCGAGCAAGCGGGCGAGAACCATGGAGACGAATGAGATTTAAGCTGAAATTTCCTGACATGGATGAAAGCATCGATGCCAGCCTTAACCCAGGAGGAGACCTCGGATGCACATTCTTCGATGGGAAGACTAAAAACGTTGTTCCATGGGACGTCACAGAGGAAGTCTCGGAACGAATCCCGGTTTGCTCTTTGGTAGCAGTAGGATATTCTACTTGTCTGGGTTTCTTGGGTTGGGTGGGAGTGGAATGAAATGTTGACGGAAACTACGGTGTGGTTAGAGTTACCAAGTGGGCAGAGTTGTCTGGTAGTGCAAGAGTCTGGGATGGAAGTGAAGCAGAGGTCTAGCAGTGAGTCCCTTCCGTTAGGGGAAACGCGTGGGGAAGTCCACTACTTGCGTAAGGAATTGGGTGATTGAAAAATTCATTTTGTTCACCAGCAGGGTCGGTGACAGAGTTCTCCAGCCACTTGGTGTGGTGGGCGTTAAAGTCACCAAACACGAATATATGAGCAGAGGGATGGGAAGAAATGGCTTTGTCAATATTGTCAGAGATACTGTCAAGTAACGAACAGTCAGGGGAGGAAGGGGAGCGGTAGAGAAAGAAGAGATAGCTAATCGAGCTTAGAGGTGAGAGGCGGAAGCATATGAAAGAATGATCCGGGGATTCAAGGAATGTCGCCCTAGCTAGGGGAAGGTGTTCGCTGACATACACACCAAGCCCATGCATCTGAACATTGGAGTCCTTCCTGAAAAGGGGAAGGTAGCCAGGAACGTCAAACTCAGAAGAGGGGATAGAAGGGTTAAGGTTAGTTTCACATAGGGCCAAGATATCAGGTGAGTTAGTGTGAAGGCCCTTTCTAAAACCTTATCATTCCTCATATGCTCGATCCATGATATTCGCAGCATCCTTCTGTAGAACCACATTTCAGTTGTTTCAAGTTTTTCCTTCATCTTCGATGATATTGTCCAGCATTCACTGCCATATTGAAGGATAGACATCACATAACAATCCAGTAACTCTTCTTTGTTTTTTTTCTGTCTCTTAATACTTTGCTCAGCTTCTGGCATACGTCCTTGGCTTTTCCAATTCGCCTTCGGATCTCAGTGTCGCACTTCCGTTTTCCGTTAGAATACTTCCCAAGTACTTAAAATTTTGAACTTGCTTTATTTTAGTATCCCCAAACTGTAATTGGTATTTTAGGCTCCTCCGTTTGCTGATGACCATGCATTCGGTTTTCTTGTAATTTGTTTGTAGTCCTTTCTTTTGAGTTTCTTCATCTACCTTTTTAGGAGGTCTTGTAGTTTTCTTTCCGTGTTAGCTATCAGCACTGTATCATCTGTGTATCTTAAGTTGTTCAGATTGTGACAATTAATGACGAATCCTGGCACAACTTCTAGGCCCAGCCATTCTCCGTTATCACTGGATCCACTGGCTTGCAGATGCACACCGTATGCCGTATAGAATGATTCCGAATGCCAATCTGCATGAAGAACTAGCTACTGACCTCATTTTCGCTTGTAGGACATCTGCCAAAGGGACATGAGTTCGATGGACATAGACATCGAGCGGCAAGAAGACTTCGCCAACAATCACTCACGATTTCTACTAAGTGCTGGAACGAGTAGAGAAGAAACAAAAGCTTGTCGCCGGGAGGAAGCGTGCTCGACGGGAAAAAGGCAAGTTCGGGGAAGATCGTCATCACATACATTCATTGCAATCGAGACTGTCACTCCCGTATAGGCCTGTTCAACCATAATATATACTGTACTGTCATCAGCAGCTGAGTCATTACTCTTTGGAAGCATATCGATGGCTTCTCGAGATCGACAGTGCCACACATGTAACCCTATATAAGTGACAAGTTGCCAAAACCCTTCCAGAATAAGGCCAAGTCTTTTTTGAGAGCTACCATAGCGCATTAGTTAACATTTCTTGCAAGCCAAATCATTATAGTCTTCATTTCGTTTCATGCTACGCACAATACACATTTTTGTTTTGTTTTTGTTTATATGTGTGTAAGTCTTGTTTTTCCGATTGTCAAGCTGATATATAAATATTTTTGATCCTACATTTGCTAAGTGCTTCAATACGGTGATGTTGCCAATATGTGCATACAGTTCGACTTCTTAATTTCTAGTTTAATTGTTTTTCCAGTTTGTATTCTTTGGAGACGTTGCAGCCTCTTAGCACGATTTCTTTTCCTTCTTTCCTTTTAGGGCGTTTATTTGTAATTACCACGAAGGCTTTATGCTACAAGCTGTTCATTCTACGGAACTAATCGGAGGACGTATTTTGATTTCATTTTAAATAAAATAACAAAAATAAGAATAAAAAAAATAAACATAAATAAAAAAGGAGCTGCTGTTTTCGAATTAAATTTCCAGCGGAACCGTCAGAAAATGCTTTAAATTTCACCATTTTAATGCCGTGTCCAGGGCCAGATTTAGACGAAGAGAGGCCCTTGGTCTTCTTTTGCACTTTCGCTTGTGGAACACTTTTCCGGCTTCTTGCGTTGTGGTGCAGTGGATATCGGCTCGGAACGAGAAATCGGGGAGCCGAGTTCGAATTCCAGTTGAATCCATTGCATTCACTTACGCACAAATACCCTTGGGTAAGGTATTAATCCGTCTCATCCCTCCAGTTATGGGTTAAATAGCAGGACAGATTGGGTTCTATAGCTTTGGTTGGCAATCAATCTACTGCAGAAAGCAATGGCAACCTATTGCGGGTTATCTGCCCAGTTAGTCATGTCTCGAAAGAGACATGATCGCCCAAGCGTGTTTCATGTATGGCATTTAACTGACTGACCAATTGTTATATTCTGTCTTCTTAATTCCTGTTCTTTCTTAATAATGTTTCTCTTAAATCTCATGTTCTTTCACACGTCCCTACAATCTCAGCGGCTTTATAACCTTGCGTGAAATGATTAGAATGAAAAAAAAAAAGAAAACAACAACAAACAAACAAACAAACAATGGAATTCACCTGTAATGTCCCTCCAATTCTCCCATTCTCACGAGTAGAGAATTTGAGTAAAGCCGATAATGTTAAAAAGTGTTTAAAATTTCTGAAGGCTTATTTAGAACCTACAATGTCATGACAGCATGCATAAGAAAGGCTGGAGGTCCCCTAGATTTTGAGGCCATAGTCTTCAGCCAGCTTAACCTATGAGGTAAATCCGACACTGGTCTTGTCCTTTCAGTAAACATGACTCTTTACAGATTTCTTATCTTGAATATCTATGAATTACCATAACTTATTAGGCAAAATAGTGAAGTGGATTTTCGTTGCTTTCTCCACGATTCTGAATTTAGAATTCATGGACTGGTTATCACTCATTGATGTAGAAGCTATTTTTAGCTTAAATTTCTAAATTCATATTATACTTTGCTTTTTTTTTGCTTTTTAATCATTTCACCCCAAGCAAGGCAATAAAGCCACTGAGATGTAAGGGGCGATGTAAAAGAATATGAAATAAAGAAAAACATTATTAAGAGAGAACAATAAAAGAACAAAAATTAAAAAGACAAAATATAACGATTGGTATTGGGTTGACATTTTTGAAAATCAAAATTTACTGGAAATAAAGAAGCCGGAAAAGTGTTCCACAAGAGAAAAGTGCAAAAGAAGAAGCTCTTAACATAGAACATTGCAAATCCGTTTGCACTTTTGTAGAACTAATTAGCAATTTGTTATCCCATTTATTCACTGATTAGTATAATTTTGTCAAGGTTGATAATAAATGTTTTGTTTTGAATGGTATGTTTCTTCAGGATGTAGGCAATCATGGCTCTTCACAGATTTCTTTTCATTATCAATGAATGGCCTTGGCTTCTTCGTAAAGAGAATAGAATGGTTTCTTGTTGTTTTCATTACGGTTTTGAGTACAGAATTTTATGTCAATAGCACTTGCATTAATTCCCCAACACTGAAAGTCTTTATCTTTTCAATTTGAAATGTTTGCATTTTGCAATGAAGTTATAGTGGGTTATCCATAGTTTATAGTGGGGAGTCCGTTCCTTTGAAGGGTAGTAGTATATTGTTGAAGATTGACGGAATTTGGCCTCGTTGTAGATAGCCCACTATAAGTCATAAAATGATTACAAATCAAGAAAAGCAAATTGAGTTGAAAAATAACATTTTATATATATACATATCAATTAAGGTTTTACAATTAAAGTAATCCTTTGAATATGAGTGCAACGGACGTTAAAATGTTCATGGCAATAAAATGCTGAAAAGAGAATTAATACTTAGGAATGTTGAGCGCTATAAGTAAGGAATGTCTTTGATGTATTTGTTCATTAGGTCAGTTAAGTAGTTTTGAGACAGCGAAAGATAAGAGGAGAGGGAAGGGAGGCTAGCATAGTAAGCCGCTTGACTTAGGTCAAGGGGGATACTGATTACACTCCTCTCTCTCGAGTCAGTTCGTGTGTGTAGGCCTGCGTCGGTCTGTCTGGCGATGCTTTTTGTGTCGGCTTTTCATTTCGACTTTTTGGATCGCAGGTGATCTTTTGGGAATTCATATCCGTATTTGATTCTGTGCTTCCCATTGGCCGATAAATAAAATTCGCGTAGGCTCGCGAACTGGAAATTTAATATTTAATTAATCCGGATGCGCACCGACGACTTTTGGTCATTTGCTTTTTGGTCGTGAGTGTGCAAACATCCGGTCCCTAGCTTTTGGTCGGTCGGTATCACCACAAAGTCTTTAGTTATAATTATCTTTTTTAATACCACGTTTTTTTATGAGTTAGGCGATCATGGCCCCTTTTTTATTATCTACAAGTTGGTATAAAATTATTGGGAGAAAATGTGAGTGGTTTCGTGTTGACTTCACGATTTTGAATTTAGAGTTGGCTTCTCTTAGACTCTTTTCCAACAATGGCTGAAGAACCCAGTCTGCTCATAGTTACGGGGTGAAGATTCGGGACTTTACCAAGAGTATTTGGGTGAAAGTAAATGCAACAGACTAATGAAGGATCTGAACTCGGTTCGCTAATTCCATCTTCCGTAAAAAATGATAAGTTGCATTCTTTACATATCCCCATTCGTCTTATTCTTTTTCTTTTATGTACCGTGTCTCTTCATGAAGTAGGCGATCATGGCCCGCCACATCTTCCTGTCACTGTTAATATATTTTCTCCTGTGATTCCTCCCAAACTGTGAACTGCTATTCATTTGTTTAGACCCATCAATTATGTCACGCGTTGTTGTCCCCTGTCTCTCTTTCCCTCTATCCGCCCTGTGAGTATCAGACTCTCCAAGCCCTCTTCTCTCGTTCAGCTGTCTCTTCCTGATGCTAAGTATGAGTTTCCTTTTCGTTTTTATTCTTTCCAAAACCTTGCCGTTGCTCACATGTTCGGTCCATGCTATCCGCGGAATCCTTCTATTACTTTGAGTCTTTCCTTTATCTTTGAGGAAATTGTCCAGCATTCACTGCATATACGAAGACAAATATCATATAACGGTTCAGTGCTCTTTTCTGTGTTTCCAAAGAAACTTTACTGTCTCTGCTCAGCTTTTGGAATGTGTCCTTAGCCATGCCAATACGCCTTCGGATCTCAGTGTTGCACTTTTTGTCCTCTGTAAAAAAACACTTCCCAGATATATATATATATATATATATATATATATATATATACTTATTTATAAATGGAACTTTGTGTGTGTGTGAGTCTGTGTGTGTATGTCTGTGTGTGTGTGTGTCCGTTACCTATAGACTCCGAAACGGCTGAACCGATTTTCTTGAAAATTTACACAGTTGTACTATAAGCGTCTGCGAGTGTTCTTAGCTAGGTTTTGTGTCGAGGTACCCCCGATAAATATCGAAAATCGATAATCGAAAAAGACGGGTTATAGAATGAGTGGTCCGATTTTAATCAAATTTGATACACTCATAGACAAAGACATAAGAAACGATATTCAGAAGTTTCAAGGTTGCAGTTCTTACAATAGTGCACAAAATCGATAATATATAAAAGGCAAGATGTTTGTTTGTGTGTCTGTTTATAGCCCTTTTATTTTAGTTTTTTCTTCGGGTTTGGCTCTAATAGGTATAATTGTAGTTCTTAGTCTCAGCCATGATACCATTTACTTAGAGGACTTATTTGATATCGATACCAGGAAATCAAAATTTGACTTACATCCATTCATTTTTCTTTCAGTCTACGGTTTTGCTTTAACTGGAAACAACTATTGCTTTTTAGTCTTTCGTACCAACGTCCAAAGAGTCTGAGCTCCGGGACCATGGATTAGTTTTAAAGCTTTCATTACCCTCGAGCAAGCCGGGCTATACTGCTAGTATATATATATTTTAATCATTTCACTCCAAGCAAGGCATTCCACTGCCACGATTGCGCAGGGGGTTAGATAGGTGAAAGTGATGAGAAAGAGTGGTTAGTTATAGGAAATGTCGGAAGGAGACGGATGAGGATACCGAGGATGTGGCTTGAGTAGATAGAGTTTGAGAGAATGGATGTGAGTTAGTTTGATAAGGTGTCTGTTGGCCTTACAGTTAACCTCCTGGAGATTGTAGCTGTCGGGGCAACAAGTATATGGAAGGGATTTCCATAGGCAGGAAGTGCGAGAAAAGAATCTGATGAAGAAGAACTGTCGGCTGCATTTAGTAGATTTAACTGTAAAAGGGTTGGACCTTGTTAGAGCTTGTTGCTTATTCACTTGACTCCAGTCCTTTCTACTTCAACCGGTGTATCTTGTTCTTTTCCTTTCTTGCTCTACCTTCGCAACTGTCATCACACCTGTATTCCCAACCTTTTCTTGCCCTTTCTCTGATACATCTCGGAACTGGCTCGTCTTTCTCTTTGCTCTCCTCCTGCTGAAATATTTTACTCTTTTATGTAGCCCCCTGCGCATCAGTGGCGGTACTGCCTTGCTTGAGGTGAAACGATTAAAAAAACGTTTGCAGCAGAGAATGTTCATCCACTCAAGCAGACAGAAGTGCTCGGAAGGAAACAAGTAAACGACCGTTGTGGTTATTATTATTATTATTATTATTATTATTATTATTATTACTACACACAAACACACACACACACACACACACACACACACACACACACACACACACACATACATACATACTTGCTTGGGGTAAAACGATTAAAGAAAAAAATCATGTCCAATCATCGGTTCCCATACAATCACTGAAGTTAAGCAAAATCAAAACTGGTCAGTATCTAGATGAGTGACCGCTTAGAAATACCATCTGCGGTAAGACTGGATGTGCGGGCGGTGTAATTGATAATGGCTCAAAATTTTTATCGGTGAGCTGAGTTCCAATTCCAGTTGGGTTCGTTGTATTAACTTGTACGCAAATAACTTTCGGAATGTTAAGAATCTATCCTTTCTTCCGCAGCTATTAATTAATAGGAATTGTATCACTAAATCTTTATTATCGAAAAGAAATAAATTTTTGCAATACAAAAAATTGGGGGGGGGGGGGCTTTAAATAAACTGTAACGTGTTGATAAGCCGTGAAAAATTAATCAATCCATTAATCTAAACATTATTTGTCCCCCCGGCTATCCCTCCCAGTCCATGATCTGCTATCCATTTACACAAACTCTTTAGGTAGGTTACTCGGTGTTTCCCTGTGTTCTTCTTGCTTTCAGTATTCCCTGTGTCTGTTAGATTCACCAAGTTATCTTTCCTCATTAAGTGTCTCGAAAATTTCAACTGTCTCTGATTTTAAGTTTAAGCATTTTTCAATTTTCCTTAAAATTTCTCATTTCCCACATAATTCGTCCATAGTTTTCTCAGCATCCTTCTGTAGAACTACTTCTCAGTTTTGTCAAGTCCCATTCATATTTGAAAGGAAAATAACCAGCACACACTTCCATAGTGGAAGATGGATAGACAGAGCATTTTAGCATTCAGTTATGTGTGTCTAACGAAATTTTCCTGTTTCTTAGTACTTGCTTTAGCGTTTGGAAGGCATCTTTCACTATTCCAATTGTTCCTAGGGATTTCTGTGTTGCATTTCACCTCCTTTGTTAGAATACTTTCTAGATATTTAAATTTTTGTACTTACTTGATTTTGACATCTCCAGTGTGTAACTTGTATCTTGGATTGTCCTTTTTTGCTAACAACCATACATTCTGTCTACCTACAATTGGTGGTTAGTCCTTCTGCCTGGAGTGTCATTTTTGTTAATAACCTAATTTAGTATTTTGTAAGCATAGGCAAATGCATACAAAATAGAGTGAACATGTATGTTTCGTTTGTCTGTTTGTTTTTGAGGCTTAACGACCTATCAATCCTTATGGGATCATTTAAGGTCATAACCAATGATTTTGGGTAAGGTTATTTCATTTTTACATTTTTCTTTTCAAGTATCAAGATTCATTGGGATTTGTTTTTAAGAGCAGGGTCCCCAAGTCCTACTCTTGTTATTTAACCCATAACTGGAGGGAAGGGACGGATTAATACCTTTCCCAAGAGTACCAGTGCTTAAGTGAATGCAGGGTATTCAACTGGAATTCGAACTCGGCTCACCGATTTCTCTTTCCGAGCCGATATCCACTGCGCCACAACGCATTATATGCTTACAACACCTGGTATTCCCAAGCGGTCACCCATCTAAATACTGACCAGGCTCAACGTTGCTTAACTTCGGTGATCGAGCGAGAACCGATGTATTCAACGTGATAGGCCGTAAGCCTGAGATTCTACTTATACCAGTGGATATGCGGAGCGAGTAAAATGTAGCGGCTCTGGATCGTAAAACTGAGTTTGAATTCCAGTCGGGTTTGTTACATTTTCTTACGCGAAAATACCCTTGGTAAAGGTAAGAATCTATATCTTCTCCCCGCGGCTATGGGTTGAATAGAAAAACACATTGAGTTCTATAGACATATTTTGGAATCAGTCTATCGCGTGAAGTAAATAACCACTGTTAGGAGAGAACTGCTAGACATTAAAAAAACACCCCTCTCTCAATAGAGTCCAACGTATTATATAAGGATTGGGACATACCCATTACTGTCCATAGGTACGTACATAACAAAATAGAATCGGTGTCGTAGGAAAAACTGTCCTTTTGATATTCTGTTTTTTTTTTTTTTGTTGTTTTTTTTTCGGACACAAAACTTCATATTTGCCCTTAACTTCTTCATGTCTATGTTCAACCATTATCTATCCTACATATCCTCATAATCTGCTCTTCTTACCGCCTCTTATAATCATAGAATAACCTCATTCAGTAGTACTCTACAATGAGTGGCTTTTGGGCTTTTGTAGTGGGTGAAAAATTCGTAAAAAAAGAAAAAACAATTTAAATGTATTTAGCAACATGGTTTTTAAATTTACAGTTTTGATTGGATGGATGTACTTTGTGCAGGAACACCATCTTCTCGGGATTACGATGGAGGTCACTGAAAAAGAAGTATTGGATATCCGCGTTAATTCTTTTTCAGATGAACATCCTTAACTATAGCGCTACGTATTTAGAGGATTGGCCTCTGCAGATGTCGGTTGCCTAATCTCCCTTACGTGTGTCGTCTCCTGTCCCGATAACGTCTGCAAGGTACAAACAAACGCTCGGGCTATTATTTTGGACAAAATAAAACAATGCTTTTCTAACCCTTATGTTAATTTTATTCTTTGTAAAAAGTATATGTGTTTTTAAAAGTTTAACTTAAATTTTGCCATATGCAGGATGATTGAAAAGTAACTCCCTATTTTATGGTAGATGTACTCTTCCGTATAACTATAGTTTTTACAAGACGGGAGAGTCTATTATACATAAAATAGGGAGTTACTTTTCAATTACCCTGTAGATTAAAAAAATATACTTAAGCTTAACGCCAACCTACCACCCGCTATCGCCCACTTTTTTCTAACCACGCCCTACCGCACCGTTTTTCTTCATTACCCAATGTGTTTTTCTATCGCCCCAAGTGTGATACAGCCACCTTAGAAATCCTAACGCTATGCTAAATATAGTCTAGTAAACACTTAGTCATTTATGTAACAGGGGCGTTCCACCGTGAAGCGATATTTAACCATCCTGTTTGACAAGTCATTGTTTCTGTCAGAATTTTCCCATCAAAATGAACCTGTTTAGAGTCAAATATTTATTAACCTTAATCTAGTATGGCACATAGCCAAAAGTTGAAGACAGGCGTTAACGACCGAATTCTCTACTGAGATTGGTACTTATTCAGCAGGCTTGTTCCAGGAAGAAACAACAAAGAAAATATTTAAATAAGATATAGTATGAGTTGCTTAAACTATTTAAAATCCATTGATTCCATCGTTTCTTGAGACCTCCAAGTTAATGGTTTTATTTCGTGTTCTTTTTAATCCATACCCTTCTGTTATAAGTTTAAAATGATGTGTAGTACCCGCTTACTAGAGGTCAGAAATAATATTACCTAAACATATTAACTTTGTCTTCTTCTCCCTCCTCTTCTCCAGGTGCTTCCACCTAGGTCACCAACTACTATCCCAGAAATCCCTTCATCTCTCACTCCCTCTCTTTCTCTCTCTCTCTGGCCAATCCCTACTGACCAACTAGTAGCAGTTCAGTTTTTTTAGTTCCTCAAAAGATTTCACACCAGCCACACGTGCTACTCTCGCCAGCGGACATTTTAGCCCAGCTACGAGGGACTCACAGAAGAATGTAGACGAAGTAAAATAAAGTTTGTTTTAACAGGTTAATATTTGTATCTCTTAATTGTTATCCAAAACTATACTAGGTACAAATATTACAGATGCATTCTTTTTACATGTATCTCAATACCTCTACACATTTTTGATAACTAACTTTAAAATTTTATTTTTAAAATAAGAAAGTTTTCTTGAAACTTTCATTTTAGCTTTAATTGAAAGCTAAATGATTAAATTTGCTATTTCCAGTAAGCAAAATTCTCTGGCGTATTTCAAACAGAAATTATATTGATTGGAATCTAAAATTTTGAGATTTTTTTAATTGTAATTTTTCAGCCATTTTTAAGCGATCGACACATTTGTAAACAAAAGTTAATTCTCGGTTTTAAAAATCTTGCAAAAATAAAATATACATCTGGGACACATTATTTTTGGAAAAAAAATAAATTTAATGTTAAATTAATCTAATTTATACAAGTATTACCTATTTATAGCATGAAATTGAGAATAAAACTATTTTTAAACACAGAGTTCAACTTTCTGACTTTTCCACAATGTGTTGACAAGATTTATGGATGCCAGATAAGATAAGATAAAAGTGTATGGAGATCACAAGTGACATAACTGTACAATTTTTTTCGGGTAAGAGGAAGAAACACTGGTACACATGATTTTTAATTTACACATACAAATTACCATACAAAAAAATCAAATACACAAAAAAATTAAAAATCATTTAAAAAATAGTGAGGCAAAACAATTTGTATTAAACTTTTAATTTTCGATTAGTAAATATAATCTTCGCTTAATAATTTTATAAACTAACCCTAACAAATCTCTGAAGTATTTATAAAATATTTTTAAAACTTTATAAATTATTATAATTAAAAAAAATGAAAACAATTATGGTAAAATTTCATTATTAAACGAAACATCATTTTTCTTTAGACTATAATGTCCGTAATTTATACTATTTATTTAAGCAATGAAAAGCTTATCTAATTAAATAATGTCATAGTTATATTGCATTTTTTTATTTTACAATTGAGAGCAGATTTTCACAAATAGAAGTAAAATTTTTCAAAAGAAATAATAGATGATTTACATTCCCCAATGAGTCCTGCGTTTAACTAATAAAACCAATTAGCGTAACAAAATTTAATTTCTTAAAATTTCATGAATTTACGTAGAGCATGTAACAGATGTAAAAAAAATCAAAGATTTTTAAAAAATAATAATTTAACAAATAATTTAATTCATTTGTGAATAACTCCTGAAATTTTCATTAAAATCCGACAATTACTTGATTAAAAAAAATTTTTATTTAATTCCAAATTAATGTGTTTGTCACTAGAAAACAAATGTTATGTAATATTACGTTTTCCATTGTAAACTCTCGTAACGATTTGGTTGCCCGCTAATTCAAATCGAAACAAGATATTTTACCAAAATTTTGAACGTGTTAGAAGGGATTAAAATTTTTTTTAGATAATTAAAAAATACTTTGATCTTTTCTATAGTAATATGAACATTTTGTGTGAAAAAGTTCGTTTTTATGAAGGTTGGGGCTTTTTTATTCATACTCAGCCGAACGACTGTTTCAGTGAAATAGAAAAAAATGACGATTAAACTCTTTTCATTTGTATCTATTTATTAAAATGAAGACCAGCATTTATCCTTATGATTGTTATTGCAATATTTTACTAAAGTTGTTAAGCTTAAATATTTAACGATGTGATAAGGAAATTTCTACGGATATTTTATTGTTGTAGAACTCGCCATGAGCTTAATATAATTATTAACTGGAGAATTGAGTCACCATAAAATTCATACAGGAAAACCATTAAATTTTCATGGGTCCTTTTAGAAAATTATACTTTTAGAAAGTGAAAGTTTTCATTTGAAATCAAGAAAATAAAACATTAAACCAAATGTTCATAATATATAGGAAAAGAAATTGCTATTTTAGCAAATATTATTGGCGTTAGTTTAAACTGATGCTTTCTTTTTTTCGAAATATCTAAATTATAATTATAAATTGATAAAAAAATTTCACTGAAATATCTTCGAAAATTTCCAAGTTTTGATCTGAAATCAAGAAAATACAAACTTGAAGCAATATGGATGTTCCTTGTGATGTCATGGATATAAGCTCGAGAGATCAAAGAGATAAGTTCTAATTCTAGTCGAGTTTGTTACATTCATTTACACGCAAATATCCTTGGGAAAGGTATAAATCCATCTCTTCTTCCTGCTATGGGCTGAATAGTAGGACAGACTGAGTCCTACATCCTTGTTTGCCAACCAGTCTACCACAGAAAAACCTCGCAACCTACCGAGAAAAAATCGTCAGCCTAGTTATTTACGAATTAAAAGAGACGTGATTACCCAAACGTGTAATATGTATGGCAGGAACTTAACTGCATTACAGAAATAATATGTTCATAATATAGGAAAGGATAGGCATCAATATAACGCTTATTATACTCGGGTCATTTTCACTCAGTGTTTCTTAATCTCTGTGTCTCCCGGAACCCTAGTTTTCTGCAAGACGTTGCTAGCGGTTCCCGGGAAACAAAGACAAATAAGCTCATGTATTTGTTTAATTTTATATTTAGCATTTTACTATATATATACGGCATATTGTCGAAAAACTCTTATCATAATAAAATATAAAAGGTGGATACTAAAAATGGCCTATAATAATGTTTATGTAAATATTTCCTGATATATGAAAACTATTTCAAGGGTGGTACAGGTCTAAAAAGACTGAGAAATGCTACTTTAACAAGACATTTTCCTTTTCTTATATACTTATATACTCGGGTATAATGAAAGCTTTAAAACCATGGTCAGACTCTTTGGACGTTGGCACGAAAGACTAAAAAGCAATAGTTGCTTCCAGTTAAAGCGAAACCGTAGACTGAAAGAAAAATGAATGGATGTAAATCAAATTTTGATTTCCTGGTATCGATATCAAATAAGTTTTTTTCGTGGTAAACTGAATTTTGAAAGCTAAATAAGTCCTCTGAGTAAATGGTATCATAGCTGAGACTAAGAACTACAATTATACCTACTTAGAGCCAAACCCGAAGCAAAACTAAAATAAAAGGGCTGAAAAAAATACAGACATACAGGCAGATAAACAGACACACACACAAACATCTTGCCTTTTATATATATATATATATATATATATATTATCGATTTTCTGTACTATTGTAGGAACTGCAACCTTGAAACTTCTGAATATCGTTTCTTATGTCTTTGTCTATGAGTGTATCAAATTTGATTAAAATCGGACCACTCCTTCTGTAACCCGATTTTTTTTATTATCGATTTTCGATATTTATCAGGGGTATCTCGACACAAAACCTAGCTAAGAACACTCGCAGACGATTATAGTGCAACTGTGTAAATTTTCAAGAAAATCGGTTCAGCCGTTTCGGAGTCTATAGGTAACGGACACACACACACACACACACACACACACACAAACTTCCATTTATAAATAAGTTTAGAAATGCTGTCATAATCCTTGCCTTCAGTTCATCTTTGGTGTTATAGGGAGTTTTTTTAATGCCATTTATTCAACTGCACCCTACATATAATAATCAAGGGGGTTGCAGTCTTGAGATTTAGGTGGCCAGATATTAGGGAGTGAGGTGTTTGGAGAAATTGTCTTGTAGCCATGACTGGGTTCTCCTGCTTATGTGATATAGTGCAGTGTTTTGTTGCCAAATATAAGAGTCTTCCAGTAGACTTTAAAGAAACCGGAAACCCAATCTTAAACAGGAAATGAAGGATAATCATTTACTCTCGTTTAAAAGATATAGGGAGAATGTAAAATGAACGATAGGCAAACTTATCTACTCTAATTGGGTACAAATAAAATAAGATAGAAACAGTAAATAAAATTTCAGAGTTCAAGTGGAAACATTATAAATATATTGTTTGAAGGAACCGGAAACCCAATCCTAAACAGAAAATAAGGGATAAGTTTTTTTTACCTCAGTTAAAAAGATCAGAAAAAAACTATCGTAAAGTGGACGATAGGCAAACTTATCTACTCTAATTGGGTACAAATAAAATAAGATTGAAACAGTAAATAACATTTTAGAGTTCAAACGGAGACGTTATAAATGTATTGTTGATGTAGACTTTTGAAACACAATCCTAAACAGGAAACAAGGAATACACCTCTACTTCTTTTCAAAAGAGAAGTGTGAACTGGATAGGCGAATCTATTTACTCCTTTTAACCCTGCGTTAGTCACAAAGGGTATTTTGTTGCCTCTAAAGCACTCGGATGTACGTTGTGGTGCAGTGTTTATCGGCTCGGAACTAGAAATCGGGGAGCCGAGTTCGAATTCCATTTGAATTTCTTGCATTCACTTACGTGCGAATACCCTTGGGAAAGGTATTGCTCCGTCTCTTCCTTCCAGTTATGGGTTGAATAACAGGACAGATTGGGTTGAATAACAGGACAGATTGCCTTGGCTGGCAACCAGTCTACCGCAGAAAGTAATGGTAACCTACTGCGGGATAACCTTCTGCCCAGTCAGTCATGTCTCTTTCAAGACATGATCGTCCAAGCGTGTATCACGTATGGCACTTAACTGACTGACTGAATGTACTCGTAATTTCCAGTTGACAACTTGTTTCTTTTACTCCTTTCCACAATACTCATGATTCAGTGAGTGTGTGTTGCACGCTGTGTAGCTTGGTTGTCGTCGGCGGCAGTCGTCAGAGAACTATCTATTTTTAAAATTCCGCAGTAACTGACGTGGAGTTTAATATTCTTTTAAATATCCCTTATTGTAGTAGCAGTTTCTGCCAAGAAAGGCGATATAGAAAAAAAAAAAAAAAGAAGCGAGAGAAAAAAACAAAATAAAACAACATACGCACAAGATATGAAAAGACAAACAAATACCCATATTTCTATGGTTCAGTAGATAACGTTTTTTATTTGGTTCCACCAAGTCAAGTAATCAAAATTTAATATAAAGCGCTCAAGACCCAGAGAGACACCTCCACCTCTCGTTGGCGGGGTATCTAATTTTGTCTGAGTCGTCTCCAAAAGGGAAACTGCCTATCATGTTTTTATTTTTGTCGTTACTCTATGTACACGTGGTCTTCCACTTTAAACTCGTCATTGTCTCATATTTCATTTGTGTGCCATGCTCAAAAATGTGTTTTGTTTAATCACTTCCGGACACCTGCATAGCTTTATTATGTTATGCTGAAGGTCATGTCAATTCTTTTGTTTGTGTAATCACTTTTATTATGAACTAAAAAAAATATAACCCGGATATAAGAAACTTTGATGTAAGAGAAAACCGGTATATAAGAGAGATGTTATCTGGTCCCAAATTAGAGCCGGTGTTAATGAACGTTCTCTTATATTCGAGTTTCTCTTATATCCGGGTTTTGTCAATTTTATATACATTACCACAGGCTCTAATTTGGGACCAGTGAAAATATCTCTTATATCAAGGTTTCTCTTATACGCGGGTCTCTTATATCGATAAAATATACCAAACTCTGATATAAGATAACAGTTATTTGTTCCCGATAACTCTCTTATACTAGGGTTTCTTATACCAAACCCGGATATAAGATAACTGTTATTTGGTCCCGATAACGATCTTATATCCGGGTTACACTGTAATATTAATAATTATAATACAGTAACAACACCAAGTTATGAAACTTTAGCGCTAAAAACTTTATATTTATTGTAATGGATAGTTACAAGCGAGAGGGGAGGTGGAATATGCATATTTTATTAGCACAACAACAACAACAACAACAACAACAGTAACAATAATAATGAATAGAAAAAGGTTAAGAACCAGTTTTTTAAACTTACCAAGGTAGCATATGTACATATTAACGTCGATGAAGTGGTAGGGAGATGGTTGAATGTTTATTAAATTGGTCTTGTGTCAAACACAACCGAACCCCCTACAACTTATAGATTTATTCGTAATCATTAGAAGGTGGATCTGTGGATGTTGGAATGTGGAAGAATAAAATATTTCGATTGTAGGTTTAAAGTAAATTTTATTAACTAAACAGAATAACATGAAATGTTAATGTTCAATGAGAAATAGTAGTAAGGATTTAAGTGTCCAGAATTTTAGTTGTAAGTAGCTAATGTGTTTAATAAAAGCTGTGGTGTTCCTTTATTATGGTTAGAAGATATATTTTCTTTCCGGGTCTCTATAAGAGACCTAAGGTCAGAAATGGTCATTATAACATTTTTCACTGAGCATTTTTGAGGAAAAAAAAATCCCAAAACACAAGATACCCTACATTTTAGTTAGATAAAGCCCCTCGTAAAGTGTGAGCTGTACTTGTGAGTACAGTTTTTTGTATTTTTTTAAGGCTTGGATTACCAGAAATCCCTTCAATGAGTATATTGGAACCTTTTCCAGTCAGTTCGAGTGCTCCAACTACAACTGGAATTATTAATGTCTCCATGCTCCACATTTTTGTTTCATTATTATTATTACTAGATCCACCCATAAGCCTGCTGGGTTTCTTTTAAAAGCACTTCATGATACAAAATAAAGTAACAATATTATAAATTTTACTATTAAGTGCACATATTTTAGTTTATTTTAGGATGTGCGTTGTGGTGCAGTGGATAACGGCTCGGAACGAGAAATCGGGGAGCCGAGTTCAAATTCCAGTTGAATTCATTGCATTCACTTACGCGCAAATACCCTTGGGAAAGGTATTAATCCGTCTCTTCCTTCCAGTTATGGGTTAAATAGCAGGACAGATTGGGTTCTATAGCCTTGGCAGGCAACCAGTCTACCGCAGAAAGCAATGGCAACCTACTGTGGGATAATCTTCTGCCCAGTCAGTCATGTCTCTTTCAAGACATGATCGCCCAAGCGTGTTTCACGTATGGCACTTAACTGACTGATTTTATTTTATATTTGCAATGAAAGTTATTGAAGTAATTATTACTTATATTATACAATTGGGCACAGTAGTTCTCAACCTTTTTCTATTCATGGCCCCCTTTTGGTTGATGATTTTTAATGACGCTTCCTCTTAGCCGTTTACTTTAACAAAAGCTCATTTTACAATTTCTGGAACGAATAAAAAGTAATATTTTTTCATCTAAAAACTTCAAAACGGCTTGTTTTAAAAACCAAACCAGTTAAATAAAAAAAGTTATTTCGGCAAAAATTTCGGCAAATAAATGCACACACGAATTAAAAAAAGTTCTGCAAAATACAAAAATAAAGTTATGCAAAATAAAATAGTATTGAACTGTTACGTAATATCTGTCCTTCAATATGGCGGTGAATGCTGGATAATCTCCTCAAAAATAAAAAGGAGGTTTGAAACAACACTTGTAATGGTGCCGAGTATACCATGGACCAAACATGTGAGCAACGACGAAGTTTTAGAGAAAATGAACAACAAAAACAGTTGAAATTTCTAGAACACATAATGAGGAAAGAGGGTTCGGAAAATCTGATACTCACAGGACAGATTCAAGGCAAGAGAAACAGAGAAAAACAACGCATAATCTACTTAGTGAGATTGAGTAAATGGATAGCGGAACAGGGTTTATGAGAAATAATAAAAAAAATTATTAAGAGCTACGAAGCACAGGAAATTGTGGAGAGTCATGATCGTCTACGTCCTGAAGGAACACAGCGCATAAAGAAAAAGAATACATTTCTGTAGCGTAATGATTGTCATATTTGTCTCATTGACCATTACTACTGTAGTGAGCCCTATCCTTACCCGGCGGCTGACGCCCATGACCTTGTGCCAGATAAAGTTAAGTATTCGAATAGACTATTCACAGTTTATCAAACCCTGTAATCATATATAGCAACCAAAAACCATTATCTATCACGTACCTTTCACGCAGAGGACATTTAACTATAACCACGCCTCGGTTGTTCTCTTAAGACGGACAATCTAATCGCCACCTTATCCCAGCGAATATTAATAAATATTTGTTGACTGAAAAAAACAGACTTCGGCACGGTGTCTGATTCATGCAGAACAAATTAATTCAATTTAACTTGTAATAACCGCCTCTCTAGACAACTTTTTTTTACACCAGAATCTATCGTGCACATTTAAAAGTCTACCATCTGCCCGTGCATTGAGTATTGCTACTATAGCTGATCGGGTAGTTCTACTATATATATATATATTCAAAACAGAAATAGGGGTTGTTTCCAACGAGAGAATTTGGTATAGAAGAAAAAATGCGAGAAATCGTGAACCTTTTGTTTAAAGTGTAGATTTATTGTTGTTATTATTATTATAATTATTACTTGCTTTTTCTAAACTTTTACTCTTATGTAGCCCCCTGCGCATCAGTGGCGGTACCGCCTTGCTTGGGGTGTCAGTCAGTCAGTTAATTCCATAAGTAATACACGCTTGGGCGATCAGGTCTCGAAAGAGACATGACTGACTGGACAGATGATTATCTCGCAGCAGGTTGCTATTACTTTCTGCGGTAGAGTGGTCGCCAGCCAAGGCTATAGAACCTAATCTGTTCTGTTATTTAACCCATAACTGGAGGGAAGAAACGGATTGATTCCTTTCCCAAGGGTATTTGCGCGTAAGTGATTGCAATGAATCCAACTGGAATTCGAACTGGAATTTCTCGTTCCGAGCCGGTATCCACCGCACCACAACGCACAACCAGATTGGGGTGAAACGATTGAAAAATAAAGAAATAAAAGAACAAGACATCCCTAGACTTATAGATCAGGGCATGAACTATCTACCACCATCATTTAAATAAAGGATTCAAAAGGAAGTTTCATGAAGGTTACGAGGGTCGACAGGGAAGTGGAGAAACGTTGTGATACTAGTAACAAAGAGGAGTTCTTTAATTTCAAGTATTTGACAATTTATATCATATCAAATACTTATTTTAACTGTACCATCCGTAAGTGGAATTTCATGGTTGAAGTTTTTGATACATCTTGTAAAATCCACGTGAAGCGCACATGATATCTTAAATTATTTTAGGTCTGAAATCAAATTTCATAAGGCAGACAAAAACAACAAGGTGAAGAAAGGAATAGCCAAAAACTGGTCTTAAAGTTGTGAGTTTAAGCTATTTGGGTTAAATTTGGTTTTGTGCATTTTTCTTCAAGTCTTTCGATCAAGCCGAAAGTTATTTTAAGTGGCATTTTACACGTTAAAGTCGCCCATTAAGTCTTTCGCCAACTTAAATGTTCTCAATAAAGAGTACTTAGTCGCAAAACTATTTATTTACCTATCAAACAAGTAGTTATTTTAGAGCTCGCAGCAAGTAATCTTTTTGTCGTCTGCTAAGTCAGGGTGACGTTTAAATAGCGGAGGGTTTGAGCGCCAAATTTCCAGGCTAATTATTGGTCCATCTATTTCTAGCAAAACTCTCCATGGACAGAAGACAAATAACATTTCGATCGTCTTTGGTCCCCCGAGGGCAGGTTTTTAATGATTTCATTTGTTTTATTTTATTTATTTGATAAAGATGTTTTTCGTCAGCCGAATCGTGTTCAAACCCTGGAGTGAGCCAAAACTTTATTGATTGTTAAAACTTTCTTGGAATGCTCGAATTTTCATTGATATTATCTCTATTCTTTAATAATAAATAAATAAATAAGAATAAAAATAACCGTCAAAATAAAAAGTATGACAGTTCCAAGAACACATGAGAAAGAATTGAACATAGATGGAGATTATCCAGACAACGGTAGTGCGACGCTCTGTAATAATTCTGAAGTATTTTCTTAGCAGTTTAAAATACTTACTGTCTTCTTCTTCTTCTATGTGCCCTGTCCCTTCAGGACGTAGGCGATCATGGCTCTCCACGTCTCCCTATCCCTTGTGGCTCTTAGTATGTTTGCTCCTGTTGCTCCTGGCAACCCCCGTTCCGTCATCCACCTGATCAGTCCCTGCAAATATGTTATCCGCTGCCTTCCTCTGTCTCTCCTTCCTTCTATCTGTCCAGTCAGTATCAGGTTCTCCAGGCTCTCTTTCCTCATTGCATGTCCCAGGAACTTCAGTTGTCTCTTCCTGATGCTCAGCATCAATTTCCTTTTTGTTGCCATTCTTTCTAACACCTCGTCGTTGCTTGTTTGCTCAGTCCACGATATCCGTAGCATCCTTCTGTAGAACCACATTTCGGCCGCTTCCAGTTTTGTCCTCATTTTCGATGATATTGTCCAGCATTCACAGCCGTATTGAAGAACTGACATCACGTAGCAGTCTAGAACTCTTTTCTTCGTTTCTATTGAGATTTTCCTGTGTGTTAGTATTTTGCTCATCTTCTGGAACGCATCCTTTGTCATGCCAATTCGCCTTCGGATCTCCGTGTCGCACTTTCCATCTCCTGTTAAGTCACCTGATGCTAACAGGTAACCACTGGACACTTGCTATAAGCGTTTAAATGCCTTAAAATAATTATTTATGTCTATCAAAAAGTTTTGATATATATATATATTAAAAACAGAAATAGGGTTGTTTCAACGAGAGAAGTTGGTATAGAATTAAAAGTGTGAGAGGCCGTAAACGTTTTGTTTAAAGTGTATATATATTGTTGTTGTTATTATACATGTTATCTTACATTAAGTGCTTATAATGGTATTTGTGACGCTACATGCGTTTCGAGTCTAAAGTTGACTCTCTTCAGGCGAATAAAATTGTGACTTTACGTATCGAGTTCCTTTTGTTTCTGTTCGCTATGTTGTCGTTTATAAATAGATAAGTAAGTAATTAAGTAAGTATGCTTTTGGGATTAATGGTTTTTCATATCAGCACGTGTATTAGTGGATAAATAGATAGATAAATAAATAAATGAATGAAATGCTGGCCACCAAGTTGAAATGATTTTGGGTTGCGGTTTTCACATTAGCATATTAAGTTTATCTTAGAGTCGCCTTCAGTTATCTAGGGATTTTTTTATTTATTGACTTGCGAAATTGGTCTGTAGTTGTATTCTATTGGTCATCTGGTTTTTTATATATTGTTTTTGAATTTAGTGTGTAAATATGTGTGTGTGAGAGCATTTTTAAAAAATTTCGTCTTTATGCTTTAGAATTGTGTTTTATGGGTCATCTGGTTCTTTTCATCTTAGGATGTGCTATGTGGTCCAGTGGATATCGACTCGGAACGAGAAATCGGAGAGGCGCGTTCGAATTCCAGTTGAATTCGTTGAAGTCATATACGCGCAAATACCCTGGGGAAAGGTATTAATCCGTCTCTTCACTCCAGCTATGGGTCAAATAACAGGACAGATTGGGTTCTATAGCCTTGGTTGGCAACCAGTCTACCACAGAAAGCAATGGCAACCTACTGCGCGATAATCTTCTGTCCAGTCAGTCATGTCTCTTTCGAGACATGATCGCCCAAGCGTGTATCACGTATGGCACTTACCTAACTGACTGTTTTTTTTTATTGTTTGAGGTTACCATTTGAATTTGGTGTGTGTATGTGTGTATGTATGTGTGTATGTACGTGTGTATGTATGTGTGTGTGTTTTTGTGTGTGTGTTTTAAGTTTTTCATGTTGTTTTGTTGAACGAAGACTTGTATTTTTTAATGAATCTTTCTTCCTGCATTATTAGTTTGTCATAATCTGCATTTTGGTAGATAGATATGACTCTGAATTTACCTCCACTGCATTCATGCAAATGTTGGTAGACATACAATTTCCTGTTAATCGCAATTTTGATATTACTTTTATGAAGGGATATCCTATTATTCAAGCATTGCGTAGCCCCAATCTATACACACACACACACACACACACACACACACACACATATATATATATATATATATATATATATATGTGTGTGTGTGTATGTGTGTGTGTGTGTGTGTGTGTGTGTGTGTACTTTATGCTCAAAATGCGATAAATGCGCAAAAATATAGATTGGGGCTACATATATATATATATATATATATATATGTGTGTGTGTGTGTGTGTGTGTGTGTGTGTGTGTACAAGGTAACCAAAAAAGTTCTGTCCATTTTTAAAGGAAAAACGAAAACGCTTCAGAAAAGTGTGAAACTTATATTTAGTCTTCGAAGTAATCGCCATCGGCATTCAGCACCTTCTGCCAAGGTGTCTCCAGCTGTTCAATGCTCTTTCGGTAGAACTCCGGGGGGGGGGGGGTTTGACGCAAAGAAGTCCGTGAGGGCTTTGCGCAAGTCTGCTTTATGGGTGAAGGATTTGCCACGAAGATGATTATCCAGGGAGTGGAAGAGGTCGTAATCGGATAGCCCATGTTCGGGTGAATAAGGTGGATGGCACAAAGTCTCCCACCCAAGTTGCTGTATAGTATTCCTGACCACTCGCGCCACATGCGGCCTGGCGTTGTCATGGAGGAAAAGCACACCTTTGCGATTCACCAGTGCTGGCTCCTTGTGGCACAATGCCTGTTGCACACGTTTCAATTGCTGTGAGTATAGGTCTCCAATGACCGTTGGTAACAGATCATTATGAATCTCTTGACGATCTGTCCACCAGACACAAAGCATAATCTTGAGTGGGTACATAGGCGGTCTTGCGGAGACAACCAATGTCTAGAACGCTTGGGAGTTTCGTACAGAACCCACTTTTCATCACTGGTAAGCACTCGATTGAAAAAGGATGCGGTAGAGTGGCGAGAAAGCAGCGATACGCAGGCTGCCACTGGTTGTCCCTGGTGGACCTTCAACAACGTTTGCGGAACCCACTTGTTCAGTTTGTACGTCTTACCTAGGCGGTGCAGGTGAAGTAATTGTTTCATCAGAAACGTTGAACAGTCTTGCAAGTTTACCACACGTTAGATTACTGTCTGCTTCAATGGCCGCCTTCAGGACTCATTTATTCAAGACCTGTGGTCGTCCACTGTGAGGCTCATCATGGAGAGACAAATTAAATTAAATTTTCGGAATCAACGCCTTACAGTACGTTCATCCACAGCACTATCCCCAAACGCTTGACATATGCGGCGACTTGATGCAGCTGCTGAGAAGCCCACATTGAAGTCGTAAAGCAAACAGCCCCAAACGAGATCTCTAGACACTTCCATCCTTCTCACAGCTGTCCGACTTATAACTGATGGCCGGGCACGGTGCGCGTGTTTTTTATAAAGTCTGATATTCCTACTTCCGGCTGTCCGAATTTGAAAACAATTGCTACACGCATTTCGTACATATTTCAACTTCATTCAATGACTAATCAAAAAACGAACAGAACTTTTTTGGTTACCTTGTATTAGAAATAATTCCAATGCTTTATATAGGAAATTCATTTAAGATGTATGTAAAACATACATGTCATAATGTGACGATATAGGACTCGGCTATGAATAGAACATTCAAGAACTAAGATGGGTCGTAAACTATTTTATTTGAGTTTGGAGTATCTGGTGTTTTATGACCAAATCTAAAAATAAGATCTTCAAAGCGGGCACCCACTGATGGAAATGAAAGTAGAGAAAATAAATACATGAACATTTTTAGGATTAAGTTTCACTTGGCCAGGCATCCTTGGTATGACGATAAACTACATCCGGCAGCAAGGCCTCTGATCGGCAGATTTTGAGAAGCGTGGAACCAACTCCCTATTGCTGTTGTTTCCAAGTTAACCCTGACCCGGGGTGGTAGCATCTGTTAAATTTTCGGATGTGGGCAAATAGTCAACCCTTAAATTGGGATCAAAACACTATAAAATTATATAATTACATTTTCATAGTAAAAAAAATTACCAGTAATGCATTTTTGTAAGAAATTACTAATGCTCCCAAGAAAGTTAAATTACGGCTTTAAATGACGTGTTGATATGCTGCTAAACAAACAATTCTCATCCTTTTCACTTGGCCGGAAGTTAGGAAAATCCATTGATAAGCAGAATTCCAGTTAGAATTGGCGATTAGTTCTGGGCCGCACGTTAGGAAGTTACGGGCTGCGTTTGGTGATGTAATTATGGGTAGGACAGAGGTAGAGTTCTCAATGACCGGAGTGGTACTATTGATACAGAAGTAAAGTAGTAGGCACTAAGTTTTCCAAGTGTTACTTACCTTCAGCCTTTGAGATTTGAAAAAAAAAAAATCACTCGACTGGCGGTCGAGAACGAGGGAAAATTTACTCGCCCAAAGATCATTTTACTCGACCGACTCTATTTTCTTAATAGTCGCCTTACGTAAACATAGCGTGAATCGCTGACGGAAAACAAAAAAATGAAATTCTAATTAAAATTTCGAACGTGTTAGAAAGAATTTTAAAATTTCAAAAAATAATAACAGCAAAATTTGATCTTTCCTATTAATAATAGCAGAAACATTTTGATGATAAAACTTTGTTTTTATTGAGTTTGAGCCCTCTTAAAATCATGATATACTGTCTTTTCTTTTGGTTTCGTTTTTTTGACAATTCATTAGAGGTACCTAATTCTCAACGACTTTTTATAAAAAAACTTACTTGTATAATTTATTTTTCGGTGCATAGTTGAAAGAAATATGAATATTTTTTTCTTCCTTTCGAATGTTCGTTTTTACTTTTCGTAAGCGGGGAAGAAATATAGGATAATATTTTTCTAAGTGAATTTTAATCTGGGCGACAGAGACATTTTGGCTCCACTCGGGAAGCGTTAATTAAACGAATGTTTACACTGACCGGGACAATAAAAGCCAAGAGGTCAATAATGTCATTGTAAGGTAAAGTAACTTGTGAATCTTCAGTGACATACTTTTGGGTTGTAAAAGAATCAGATTTCCTTTTTCATTGCGTGATTTTTAATCGACTGAGGGCGAGTAAAGCAATAAACTTTAATCGCCCAATTAAGTTTTTAATCGTCTGAGTCGATCGAGCGAGTGAAATCTCAAAGGCTGCTTACTTCCATGCCAGGAAAATCTGGAAATAAATGAATAAATATATTTGAAATAGTTTTCATATTTTTATTTCTCCCCTTAGCGTTATTGTATCTTAAGTTCCGTTGGGAATTTTTTTTTCTTTTTTCTGGCACATACCGATGATGTGCGTTGTGGTACAGGGGATATCGGCTCGGAACGAGAAACCGGGGAGCCGAGTTCGAATTCCAGTTGAATCCATTGGATTCACTTACGCGCAAATACCCTTGGGAAAGGTATAAATCCGTCTCTTCCTTCCAGTTATGGGTTAAATAGCAGGACAGATTGGGTTCTATAGCCTTGGTCGGCATCCAGTCTACCGCAGAAAGCAATGACAACCTATTGCGGGATAATCTTCTGCCCAGTCAGTGTTGCACACTTTCTTCTAGTGAGTGCAGAACCAGGGATCGAACCGCAGACCGTTGGATTTCAATTCAACGCTCTCCCAGCTGGCTTCTTGCTACGCCTCTTCCTCTTCCTACTCCACTTTCCTCCTTCCACCTTTTCACTGCGTCTCTCTGCGTCAGCTTCTCGCCAAGAAATTGACGCCACTGAATCCCGAGTGAACTTGGTCGGTCAGTTTTATAATCCATTTCTCTACCCATAATCCATTTCCTCAGTCTATAAAAATTCCACTCGAGGGCCTCCTCTCTTTTTTCCTTTAGAATGAGCTGAAGGTGGATTATTAAGACAGCGGTGAGTATTATTATTATTTTCTTTCTTTGGAACAGATTACTGCTCTGCACGCCAGACACAAACGAACTCTTTTTCCAGAGCCGCCGCTAGTCGCCCTTTCATGTTCACACTCCCCCCTGGTCTCAAGACCACACATGTGGCAAGGCGGACGTGGCCGCTTGTTGCGGGCACTCCTACGAAGGGGGATTGTCTGGATTTCTTCATCTGAGCTCTCAGAAGTGGCATCGGAATTATCGGCAACAGCGTCGGGGTTCGCAGTCGGACCATCAGACTCGCGGGGCGTAGGTCGAATCCACAGTTCGTCATTGGATGATTCACCACTGCCGTTACTTGTCAACGAATTCGTATTCAGGGCGGGCCGAATGTCCCTCACATGGCGTGGAGTACCATCAACCAGCACGGCCTGCTCACTGACGATGCCGGTGATTCGTCCCCTTCGAAAACTGGTGGTGCACCGGTTATTGGGAGGCTTCACCCAGACGGTGTCCCCTAATTCATACGGCCCTCTTGTTCCCCGCCGATCAGGCAGACGCGCGTCAATGCCCTTGATGCGCACTCGGTAGCGATGGATCGCATTGGCGGGTGCGCTCACAGCAGTCACAGCATCCCTCGGTGTTGCATTATATCTATAGACCGCTTCTGCAATAGTGCACGCCTTCCTGGCCGCGGTCCTCTTCACGCTTCGGTGGCACCGCTCTGCTATGCCGTTGCCACTCGGCACATATGCACATCGGTGTCTGAGCCTGATCCCCCACTCGTCTACAAAACGCCTAAATTCCACGCTGCAGAAGGCAGTATCGTTGTCCGTGAGGATCTCTTCAGGCGGCCCCCTTTCGTAAAATATGGATTCCAATTCACGGATGACACTGGAGGAGTCCTGGCGTGCCAACGGGCGCCAGATCGCAAACCTCGTCGGTCCGCAATCTATCAGTGTGAGGAAGTGCTGGCTGCCATAATGGGTTATGTCCATACCCAGTCGGCTCCAAGTCATGTCTGTTTCCAGCCGACCCCTCCGCCATCTCGCTGGGGCGGGGTCGATTGACTGGCATGTTTGGCATTCCTTGACCACCGCTCTCACTGCACTTTTTGACACTGACGGATTGGTCAATTGTACAAAATAGCATGTCCGTCTCACTCCGGGGTGCCCACTGATGTGGTGTATTTCCCTGATTTTGTCTGCCGCCTCCACAGAGGCAGCACATAGTAACGGTACTGGCCCAGCTTCTTTCTTCACGGCATCAATCCATCTCTGAGGCACCCGAGTGAGCCTATCAGCGAGGTTGCAGTTTGAGGTGACAAGTACCACATCCACAGACAGATTGTACTCTGTTACTAGCTTTCTTATGGTCTCCAACCTCCGTCTGATCAGCATCTCGCTGGCCGCCTTGGTGCGCACCCTGGCCTTACCTGTCAGTGTGTTTGATATCCAGTGGTACACGCACAGCGAATCTGTGTGTATGTGTAATTTCTTGACTTTCCACTGGAGTGCCAGGTTAATGCCTTTCGTCACCGCATCGAGCTCTGCCAGGTTGATGTGAGCAGCGTCATTCGTCGGTCGCAGCCAGCAGGCGTCCTCAATCGCAGCTCCGTTCTCCTCAAGCAGCACACCAATCGCCACAGAGCTCGCATCCACCCACACGCTCAATTCGTCTCCCTGCACACACCAGTCTCCCTTTGCGGGGTCATCCTGCTTTACCCTTGCGATGGTCTCCTTCACCATGCGAACCAACAGATCGTCCGTCGTTTCATCATCCCAGTCTTTGGTGACTGCGCTTGCCCTCCTTTTTATGGTGCCTGTTGCTACACGAGTCCATCCACACACTGGTAGGTGCCCCACAAGTTTTCCACACAGGGAGAAGACCACTCGTCTCGTGAAGACTTCGGGTACTTCAGGAATTGCAGTTCCGCGCCCCCACTTCAAGGTCCCCCGCTCCTTTCGAACTTTCAGGCCCAAGACACGGGCGCCATCCTCCAAATGTTCCGGGTCCTTGCAAATCAGGCCAAACTCGGCCAGTTTGGTCCTTACGCGTGATGATGATACAACGTCTTCGTTCACGTATATGTCATCAAGGTACGTCGATGTCCCCTCTTTCATTGTTTCTTGCTGTGACAACACAGCGTTGACTATGGTCTTCATTATTTGGGGTGCCACGTTCAGCCCGAAGCCCAGTCTGGTAAGGCAGTACCTTCTGCCGGCAAACACCACCGTCTGAAACGGCCACATCGTTTCGCTGACCCGGACCTGCAGATACGCTTTTCTTAGATCCAGCAGGGACACATTGGAACCCTGCTGGCGCCATTCTCGTAGCTTGCTGGCGCAAACATCAGCATCTGCCGTAAATGCATCAACATGCGCATTTAGTTCGCGGTAGTCCATCACTGGCCTCACTTTTGCTTTGTTGTGCTGAGTAACCGCCATCAGCGGGATCAAACCTTTGGGAGGTCCAAGTTTCTCATAGGGGTAAGGAATTAACCAGCCATCCTTGATCCATTCACGAAGCTCCTCTTCGTATGCAGGCCTTATTTGGTCGGGCACATGGTACTCGGCTACTTCGTTCCGCAATTTTGCTGGCTCCTGATTTCCCGACCACTTCCATGAGGCGGTCCAAGCCTTCTGGTGCTGGTCAAATTCGACACTAAAGTCTGGCTGGTCGATCCTCAGCGCTCCGCACACTGGGGTCCTCTCTTGAAACTGCACTTCCCCCGTCTGCGTTATGTGAACACCACCTAGGGCTCTGATGGCATCATAGCCTAGAAGCAGGTCAAAGTTCAGTGGTTTTTTGAGCGCTACTAGCGCCTCGACGTTGGCCGAGTTTCCTGTTCTTGTACGGATGTTTATCGCACCCACCCCGCAACATGTCCGCGATTCTCCACTGATGGTGGTTACCCTGACACCCTTCTCCTTCCAAGTGTGGCAGAGGTCTACAAACACTATGGTGCGGGAGCACCCGGAGTCGAGGAGTGCTGAGCACAATGTCTCGTTGACATAGACCTGAATGATCGGAAGCGCCTCTAATTTCTGCTTTGGGGAAAGGTCGACGCCGGCACCTTGTCCCCGGCCCCGTTTCCCGCACAATCCCGGGCCATATGTCCGGTTTCATTACACCGGTAGCAGCGAACAGCTGTCGGTCGCCGTCTGCAGTTCCTTGCAATGTGGCCCTGGCCATCGCACCTATAACACACGACCCCACCACGCGGGCTAAGGCCCTGAGACGGTTTATCATCACTCGGTGTGGATTGTGCAGCGGCGATTATCGGATCTCTCAGCTCGGAATTATCCTTCATCACGGTTCTGGCTCGGTCCACCAGGTCATTAAGGGGCAACGAGGTTATGTTTGAGCTCGCCCGCAGGAGCTGTTTTGCTCCGGTTGGGAGCCCCGCCAGAAATTTATATGCCAAGGCCCGCTCGGGCAGCCCACCGAACAACACCGTCAACTTCGTCAGCTCGGCCAAATATACGTCCACAGTTTCGCCAGGATGTAATTGTCTTGCCTCAAATTGCTCCCAGGCAGTGGCGGGGTCGATAGCAAACGCTTTGTATAGGGCTGCCTTGATCCTCTCATAATTCTGTTTTTCCTCAGCACTGAGCTGTTGATACACAGCGAAAGCCCCACCGGACAAACGCAGAGGAATCACATGTTCAATGTTTTTGACACCAGACAAGAGACAATGCAGTTCCACTTTTTCCACCCAGTCAAGTACTGGGGTCGAGCCACTGAACTCTGGAATCAATTTCAGGTCGAACCTGTCCCCCATTACGCCGAAATAGCTTGTTGCACACTTTCTTCTAGTGAGTGCAGAACCAGGGATCGAACCGCAGACCGTTGGATTTCAATTCAACGCTCTCCCAGCTGGCTTCTTGCTACGCCTCTTCCTCTTCCTACTCCACTTTCCTCCTTCCACCTTTTCACTGCGTCTCTCTGCGTCAGCTTCTCGCCAAGAAATTGACGCCACTGAATCCCGAGTGAACTTGGTCGGTCAGTTTTATAATCCATTTCTCTACCCATAATCCATTTCCTCAGTCTATAAAAATTCCACTCGAGGGCCTCCTCTCTTTTTTCCTTTAGAATGAGCTGAAGGTGGATTATTAAGACAGCGGTGAGTATTATTATTATTTTCTTTCTTTGGAACAGATTACTGCTCTGCACGCCAGACACAAACGAACTCTTTTTCCAGAGCCGCCGCTAGTCGCCCTTTCATGTTCACAGTCAGTCATGTCTCTTTCGAGATGTGATCGCTCAAGCGTGTTTCACGTATGGCACTTAACTGGCTGATGGTCACGTCACGTTAAAACACTAGTTCCAGTACGATCATCGCGGTTAAGTAAGGTCGAACCGGGTCTGTACCTAGATGGGTGACCAGTTGAGAATACTAGATGCTTTAAGCTTGGATATGCGGGTGGTGCAATGGATAATGGCTTGGAATCGTTAAGAGCCAGGTCTCAATACCCGTTGGGTATATTATATTCACTTACGCACAAATACCCTTGGGAAAGGTATAAATCCGTCTCTTCCTTCCAGTTATGGGTTAAATAACAGGACAGATTGGGTTTTATAGCCTTGGCTGGCAACCAGTCTACCGCAGAAAGCAATGGCAACCTACTGCGGGATAATCTTCTGCCCAGTCAGTCATGTCTCTTTCGAGATGTGATCGCTCAAGCGTGTTTCACGTATGGCACTTAACTGGCTGATGGTCACGTCACGTTAAAACACTAGTTCCAGTACGATCATCGCGGTTAAGTAAGGTCGAACCTGGTCTGTATCTAGATGGGTGACCAGTTGAGAATACTAGATGCTTTAAGCTTGGATATGCGGGTGGTGCAATGGATAATGGCTTGGAATCGTTAAGAGCCAGGTCTCAATACCCGTTGGGTACGTTATATTCACTTACGCACAAATACATTTGGGAAAGGTAGGAATACATCTCTTCTCCCACAGATAATTAGTAAGACTAGTACTACTAAATAATTATTATCTCTGCAAAAAATATTCTTGCAAACAAAAAATATTTTCTGGTATTCAATAATCTGCAAAAGGTTGATAAGCCGTAGAAAACGAATCAATCAATCAAATGTTGATTAATTACACAGGCATGTATTTATTTACATTCTCTGGAAAATAAGTATATATAAACTTCCGTGGTTGCAAAGTGAGGGATCACTTTGTATATTAATTGTAATATAGAACTGAATCCCTACTTATATTCACATTAAAATTTATTGTTTGTTTATCAAATTCTGATTAGGTATGAATTTACTTCTCATCACCAGCTGTGGGTTAATGAGTAAACTTTATATCACTAAACAACTATTATCTCAAAAATTTTATTTTTTTACAATTCACGAATATTTTATGGCTTTAAATAACCTACGAAGGGTTGATAAGCGGAAGTAAATAAGTGAAACAACATTTCTGACGGCAAGAAAAGTAAACTGAAAAACATTAATCAAAGCATTTGAAAATGTTATTTGGTGATAGAAATTTTCAGAAAATATGTTTTTTCTTCATTCTTTTCTTTTTTCAATAATTTAGGTATTCAGTTATCCTGAATTTTGAATCATCCGAGCAAAATATTTCAACCCCTGTCCCAAAGTGACCGAGGAGCTATTCTTTTATGTATAACATTCAGAGAACTTTTTAAAATGATGATTTCACATATGCAGTGAGTCGGACAAAGGTTTCATTTAATCTATTTTTAACTGAGACTTGTAATGAATATGCAGTCTGTCGCAGTTTTCTTTCCATGACACAATATAAAATCAAGCATACAGTGACGATCCAAGCAGAAAGCCGCTTATCACACGGCCATCACTGACCTCATAACGATAATAGAGTTACTCATCGTTATTTATATTCTTTTCTTCGAAACGTAGGCGATCGTGGAGCTCCAAAACTTCCAGTTCATTACAAATATATGCAACGGTTGGCTCTTTATCAGCCTTCCTTGAATTACTAGAACGTATGAAGAATCGGGTTGTGAAAATTGATCTCACAGATGACATAATGAAGACGGAGACAGATAGTTGATGGTATTTTCCAGCATTCACTGCCGTATTGAAGAACTGACATCGCTTAGTTTGCAAGAATAGACAGCAGAGTGGAACAAGAAGGCTTGTTAAGGAATGAAAGTTTAGCTACACAGAAACGTTGCTTTGTATGGAGGGTCACATTTGTTATTAACCTAGTTTATTAGTTTCCATGAAGAGACAGCAGAGTAGAAAAATAAAGTATCTGACGGAGTGAAATCTTAGCTTCACGGGAACGTTGTTTTACTTGGAGGTTCATATTGTTAGTAACCTAGCTTATTAATTGCATAAATAGACAACAGAATGGATGAAGAAAGTATCTTAAGAAATGAAAGGTTAGATACACAGGAATTAACTTTTGCCTGGATGGACGTTTTTGTTAATAGCATAGTTGATGATTTTTCTATGACTACAGAGGAGAGTGAAACAAGAAGGTATCTTAATGTATGAAAGAATTGCAACACGGGAACAATATTTTCCCCGGAGAGTCATTTTGTCAATAACCTAACTTATTCAGTCAGTTAAGTGCCATACGTGAAACACGCATGGGCGATCATGTCTCGAAAGAGACATGACTGACTGGGCAGAAGATTATCCCGCAGTAGGTTGCCATTGCTTTCTACGGCAGACTGGTTGCCAGCCAAGGCTATAGAACCCAATCTTACCTGTTATTTAACCCATAACTGGAAGGAATAGACGGATTAATACCTTACCCAAGGGTATTTGTGCGTAAGTAAATGCAATGAATTCAACTGGAATTCGAACTCGGCTCCCCGATTTCTCGTTCCGAGCCGATATCCACTGCACCACAACAGCAGAGTGGAACAAGTAGGTATCTTAAAGAGTGACATGTTAGCCACACGGGAACGATGTTTTGCCTGAAGGGTCATTTCTGTCAATAACCTAGCTTTTACTTTGTTTGTTTGTTTGTAGGTATAGACATCATAGTAGAACAAGTAGGTATCATATGGAGTGAAAGGTTATTAAGGACTGAAAGTTTGGCTACACAGAAACGTTGCTTTGTATGGAGGGTCACATTTGTTATTAACCTAGTTTGTTAGTTTCCATGAAGAGACAGCAGAGTAGAAAAAGAAAGTATCTGACGGAGTGAAATCTTAGCTTCACGGCAACGTTGTTTTACTTGGAGGTTCATATTGTTAGTAACCTAGCTTATTAATTGCATAAATAGACAACAGAATGGATGAAGAAATTCCAGTTGAATTCCCCATGTTCATTTACGGGCAAATACCCTTGAGAAAGGTATTAAACCATCTCTTCCCTCCAGTTATGGGTTAAATAATAGGACAGATTGGGTTCTATAGCCTTGACTGGTAACCAGTCTACCGCAGAAAGCAAATGGCAATCTATTGAGGGTTAATCTTCTGCCCAGTCAGTCATGTTTCTTTCGAGACATGATCGCCCAAGCATGTATCACGTATGGCACTTAACTGACTGACATTGTTCGGACTGCTGTCCTCCTCTTTATTGCCGTAATAACGACATTTCGGGCATTGGTCGACCCAACCTTTTTCAGGTGATTACAATTTTGAACTGAACCTTTTATTTCGACCACTGGTGTAGATTGTTCTCGTTCCATGAGCCATGCTACTTCCACGTGTCTTAGTTATCTCTTTTTAAATTACAGTCTTTTGTTCACTGGACATGTGTTCAACACATGGTCCAGTGTATAAAAGCATTGGTTGGATTCAGTGACTTAATACTGTGACTTTACTCAAAAGAGTTGTGAGTTTATACCTGAAGTAGTGAACAAAAAAAATAAAAAAATAAAAATAAAAAAAGAAATTTACAAAGTTAAAGGGAGCTAACTAAGACATTAAGAAATAGCATGGTTCATGGAATGAGAATACTCTACCTCAGTGATAGAAATAAATGGTTCAGTTCAAAATTCCAATCACCTGAAGAAGACCGGAGCGTACAACGGCTGAAACATTGTGAGTATAGCAATAAAGATAAAGATAACGGCCTGAACAATATAAATAATGTAAATACAAAGAGGCATTTGTTATGATCGGAGTTATCAGACTAGTAATAGCTCGAAAAAGTGATTCCTGTGGGCTATAGCGGCTGAACCGTCAGGTGTAAACCAAGAAGATTGTAGTTTCACCTGGAATTTTTGAGAAGGTGCAAAATAATCAGTGTAGGCTTTCGCCTTAAATTTAACATTAAGTTTACTTCACTTTTAAATAGATTATTATAGATATTAGATAATACAGACTTTGTTTCTTTTTTATGTAAATTTTAGCTAAGATTGCATGTTTCAGGTAGGATATGTTGAAATACATTTTTAAAACTTAAAATCTTGTATCATCCACCAAAACTTTCAATCGTCTACCATTTTCTGTTTAGTAGCTCATCGTCCAGCCAACAGTTGAAATCGTCCACCAGTGAGCAGTACTGCTCACGTTGGGAAAACCCATTTTAAATTATATATACTTTTTTTATCTTTTTACCTAACTTATTGATGATATCTACTGTGGTGCAGTGGATATCGGCTCGAAACGAGAAATCGGGGAGCCGAGTTCGCAATTCCAGTCGCATTCACTTACGCACAAATACCCTTGGGAAAGGTATTAATCCGCCTCTTCCCTTCAGTGACTTTTTATTTGTTTCCGCCTTGCCTCACGTTTTCCTATCGTCGGTTAAGAATGGTTTTTCCTCTGATTTTGATATCAATTTTATTCATTTACTTATACAATCTATCTATCTATCTATCTATCTATCTATCTATCTATAGATAGATAGATAGATAGATAGATAGATAGTGTATCGAGGCAGCAGAAAATAAAGACAAAAATTCTCCAACGTTTGGATAATTTTTATTAAGCTTAGAACCAACTTAATAAAAAAATAAAAAATTATTCTAATGATGGAGAATTTTTGTCTTTATCTTCACCTGAAATTAAAGCCAAAATACGATGTTTAGAACGGTTCATGATTAAACATAATAGACATTCATTGTCTGTTATATTTAACAGTGTATATATATATATATATATATATATATATACTAATAATTATCCATATTCTACGTTTTATGTACGACTCGGAGTTTCTTGCATTATACAATTATCAGATATATATATATATATATATATATATATATATATATATATATACGCTCTCACACCCTGATTGAGCACTCTGAAAGAATGGTAGACTTTGAAAAACAGTAGCTACTCTAGCATCTACGCAGCGCTCATTCAGTAATGAATTAGAGCACTCTAGCTACTGGCGTGTGTTTACATGGTATATCACACGCTAAAAGTCTGCCTCCTTCTACCTGGCGCCCACAATCGCCGACTGACGCCAAGTCGGTCGGGTTTCAATCCTGTGTAAAAGCAATCGGATGTCTTACTGTACTCATGAGATGTGATACAACGAAACAGATCTGTCTGCGGATGACTATATATATATTAGTCATCCACATACAAGCCTGTTTCGCTGTATCACAGCTCATCAGTGTGGCTAGACACATCCACTTCTGACCGGGATCGAAACTCGACCGATTTGGTGTCAGTCGGAGTCGCTACTCCTATAAGCCACAGGTGCATGGAATCAGAGGATGGAAATTTTAACGTGTTGTATATAAGCAGTGTATACACCCGCCAGTCACCGAAAGAACTCAGTTTATTTCTGAAGAGTCACGCTTATATAGCAGAAGTGGAAACTGTTTTTTAAAATTTTCTTCTCTAGAGAGCTCAATCGGAATGAGAGCATAATATATTAGTCATCCACATACAAGCCAGTTTCGCTGTATCACAGCTTATCAGTGCGGCTAGACACATCCACTTACTTCTGACCGGGATCGAAACTCGACCGATATACTAAACAGTTATAAGTTAGGTTTAAATTAAACTAAACATTTTTATTAGAAAGTGCTCAATATATGTTTGAAGGAAAATGAAGCTTTAGCATGTAGAGATTTTAGATATTTAAATTTCTTCTCAACTTGTATGTATGTATGTATGTATATTGTGAATAAAACTCGACACATAGTTAAATTGTTTTCCTCATGCCCTATGAAAACTGAAGACACTCAGGATTGAGGTCGTATAAATGCTCTTCAAATACTGAGCGCCTTCGGTTTTCATAAACCATTGCCAGAGGTGTTATTTCAGAATACGCTTGGAGTTTTCAGTTAATTTCATGCGTTAGTACGCGTTAGTTTTAAATATCACGCCGACAATTCTTCTTTTGTGAGTCGTCTTTATTTCCTTTTAATTATTAAATATATTTAATATTTTAACTATTTTTAATTTAATTATTGAACGCATTTAATATTTTAATCAATTATTTTAAAATATGTTTTATATTTAATTTAATTGAGTATTTTTAATTGAATAAAACTATATTGGTGCTGGTATAGCTTGTGATTTACAACAATGTCTGTACTTTCCAAAAACGCAAGCGTAATACTCAGGTGCAGTCACCCCCACACACTCTCTCTTTCTTTCTCTCTCTCTCTCCCACTTTCTCTCTCTCTCTCTCTCTCTCCCCCCTCTCTCTTCTCTCCCATTTTCTCTCTCTCTTCCTTTCTTTCTCTCTCTCTCACTCTCTCTCCCCACTTTCTCTCTCTCTCTCTCTTTCTCTCTCTCTCTCAACTTTCCTCTCCCACTTTCTCTCTCTCCCCCACTTTCTCTCCCACTTTCTCTCTCTCCCACTCTCTCTCCCCCTCTTTCTCTCTCTCTCCCTCTTTCTCTCTCTTTCTCTCTCCCACTCTCTCTTCCCCACTCTCTCTCCCTCTTTCTCTCTCTCTCTCTCTCTCTCCAACTTTCTCTCCCCCACTTTCTCTCTCTCTCCCTCTCTCTCTCTCTCTCTCTCTGACAAGTTCAAATTTTAATTAACCTCCTCTTTGAATATTACCGTCTGCTCAACATAATTACTAGTAAAAAAAAAAAGAAAGTACATAACATCTAAAGGGACATTCAGCGGTCAGATTAATTGGAGGGCTTATGAAAAGTTCAGATTTCAATTAAAATGATCTTTTCTGTAAAATTACACCTCTTATTCGGAACTCACTCTTTTAATCACAATTACACATTTATAACGAAATTTTAAATGCTGATCAAAAGCCTGTCTAGATTTAAGCTAAATTTACTCCTTCAATGGCATGTAGATCCCATACTATACAAGGACTCTTTTATTAATGCTTGGTTGTTTATTTTTTTGTTTCTTTTTATGGTTAAGGTTTTTTTTTATTAGTCGAGGTGCAGAGGATATCAGCTCGGAACGAGAAATCGGAGAGCCAAGTTGGAATTCCAGTTGAATCCCTTGCATTCACTTACGCGCAAATACCCTTGGGAAAGGTATTAATCCATCGCTTCTCCCTCCTGCTATGGGTTAAATGGCAGGACCTGATTGCGGTTGACTTGGTTGGGAACCAGTCAACCGCAGAAAGTAAAAGCAACCAACTGCAGGAAAATATTCTGGTTTGTTAGTCATATTTCTTCAAGAAATGATCGCCCAAGCGTGTTTTACGTATGACACTTAACTGACCGAATGTATGATTTAATAAAGCTGTTGTCGGATACATGGCAATTTAGTCTACGAGATATTGTTGTAATTGTGAGACCAATCTTTAGCAAATCTTTTTTTTTTTTTGGATGGCTTTTGGTCGTTTTATTGTAGGATAAATAATTTTAAATAAAAAATAAGTATATCTTAAATAGAAGCTTGCAATTCTTCGTCATATGAAGCGACTTTTAAAGTGATAAGATTTTAGACATCCACGCAAACTCTCTGGTGCTACTATAGAATCTTTTCTTGTCCCTTCCACCTCCAGTGACCCCTGACTTTCTCTCCTTCTCTTCTTCCTTCCTATCTATCTATCTATCTATCTATCTATCTATCTATCTATCTATCTATCTATCTCCTTCTCTCTCCTTCTATCTCTTCTTCTCTCTCTCTTTTGTCTATCTCTTCTTCTGTCTCCCTCATTTTCCCACCCCTCCTCTAACCCCTCTCTCTTCTTATCTCTCTCCTTCTCTCTTTCATTCTCTCTGTCCTTCTCTGTCTACTTCTCTCTCATTTTTCCCTTCTCTTTAATATCTTCTTCCCTGTCTCCTTTCTCTTACCCTCTTTCCTTCTCCCTCCTTTTGCTTGATTCTCTCTCTTCTTTTCCCTCTTCTCTCTGTCCTGCTCTCTCTTATTCTCTCTCACCTTCTCACCTCTTCTCTCTCTCTCTTTTTCTATCCTTTTCTCTTTCCTTCCTTCTCCTTCTTTCTCTCTTTTTCTATCCTTCTCTCTTCTCCTTCTTTCTCTCTCTGTCTTTGTCGTATAAAAAAAGATGAATGATTATGAGAAGGGGGAACAAAAGGTGCAATGCGATGCTCGCTCGCTTGCAGGCCGGCTCCTTTTCTTTTTTTCTTTCTTTCGTCGCCTGAAGGAAATGGATTTCAGGTTTCCTTTTCTCGGCCCGTTACACAGGGCAGTTGAGAAACAGACACAAACTAAGCCGCTTCTCCTTCCTCTTTGTCAGTCTGACTGTCAATCCGCAACTTCGACACACACAATCCACCGAGAAAATCCGCTCTGACAACAGCGCTGGCACCCGTTTTTTATGCCATTCCAAGACAGCCAAAATTTGCATGTGTGCAAATGTCGTCTCGTTTTGGACGAGACAGGCACTCATAAATTGTCTTCAACAGCGGCCATCTTTCTTTTTTGTTACAGACAAGACATATTCGCGCTCGTTGTGAATTCCGAGGTAAGTCATGTCTTTCGTTACAGTATTTCTTTGTCTCTCCTCCTCTTTGTCCTTCTATCTCTTTCATATCTATCTTTCTCTCTCTTCTTCTGTGTCTCTTTCTTCTCACTAAATTTGCTTTTTTTGTAATAGGTTTTTTCAATATGCAACATATATTTATATATTATTTCTCTTATAATCTCTTCTTCTAATAAAAAATTATTACGTCATTGATTTCCGTGGAACAGTTTAATAATGTTTTATATTATTTTATTTGCTTAATTATTGTTTTATTATTTCTCAGTTTACTTTGATTGTTTTTATTTCTTAGACTAGCAGTATAGCCCGGCGTTGCTCGGGTGTAATGAAAGCTTTAAAACTAATCCATGGTCCTGGAGCTCAGACTCTTTGGACGTTGGCACGAAAGACTAAAAAGCAATAGTTGTTTCCAGTTAAAGCGAAACTGTAGACTGAAAGAAAAATAAATGGATGTAAGTCATATTTTGATTTCCTGGTATCGATATCAAATAAGTCTTTTTTGTCGTAAACTGAATTTTGAAGGCTAAATAAGTCCTCTGATTAAATGGTATCATGGCTGAGACTAAGAACTACAATTATACCTACTTAGAGCCAAACCCGAAGCAAAAACTAAAATAAAAGGGATGAAAAAAATACAGGCAGATAAACAGACACACACACAAACATCTTGCCTTATATATATATATATATATATATATATATATATATATATATATATATTATCGATTTTCTGAACTATTGTGAGAACTGCAACCTTGAAACTTCTGAATATCGTTTCTTATGTCTTTGTCTATGAGTGTATCAAATTTGATTCAAATCGGACCACACCTTCTATAACCCGATTTTGGGGATTATCGATTTTTGATATTTATCGGGGGTACCTCGACACAAAACCTAGCTAAGAACACTCGCAGACGCTTATAGTACAACCGTGTAAAATTTCAAGAAAATTGGTTTAGCTGCTTCGGAGTCTATAGGTAATGGACACACACACACACACACACACACACACACACACACACACACACACACACACACACACACACACACACACACACAGTTCCATTTATAAATAAGTTTAGATTAGATACTTTGGGAATTTATCATTGAAAAATGTTTTATATTTTAAGTTCGTTACAGAATAGAATCAATATATCTGATGACAGAAATTTATTCCAAATGTCATGTTCATATATGATTTTAAGAACGTAAACATTTTCAAAAACTGCTCCTGAATCTTTAACATCTGACGCCTCAGTGAATATAACGAACCGAACTTAAATTGAAACTGGACTCTCAAGTTAGCAATTTCTAGTCATTATCAAATAGACCACCCGCACATCTAATCTTACACCACCTGGTATTCCAAAGCAGTCACCCATCTAGGTACTGACCAGGCTCGGCGTTGCTTAACATCGATGATCGTACAGGAACCGGTGTTTAAACGTGACATGGACGCAAGCAAATATTGCTTAGAGCTTCAAAAGATTAGAAGTTGTGAAGGGCCATGATTGCACTTGCCCTATATTTAAGAAGAAAGAGCACAAGTGCAGCATATCTAGCAAAGAATGAAATGAATTTGAAACGCGTTGCCGTTGTTTAACATTGGTGATCGTACAGAAAGCAGTGTTTCAACGTATGTGGCCATGAGCCAATAAGATAATGATTCATATAAAATAATCGAAAAAATTGAATGTACAAGGTTCCGGTGTACGAAATGATTTGAAATTATTATTGTTTGGCTCGATTACAAATAGGTTAATTAGAACTTTGATTAAATTAACAAAACCCATTGTTCAAATATATTGGATTGATCCCAATACCTTATGTAATAATAATAATAATAATAATAATAATAATAATAATAATAATTTTTAAAACCGATGCAAAGAAATTTTACAGGGAAATAGGTAAAAAAAGAATTGAAGTGACAGTCGCCCCCCCCCCCCCGAATGGAAGAAGTTACACAGTTCTGGGAAAAGATATGGGCTTGCCCTAAAGAACATAACAAAGAAGTAGATTGGATTGCACAAGAGATAGAACGAAGCAAAAATAAACCAGAACAGACATGGGCTGGAATTACAGAAGAGGATGTTAAATTTGCACTAAAAAAGCACACAATTGGAAATTTCCAGGTATAGATAAAATTCCTAACTTTTGGCTATATTATTTAAATACAGCACATAAAAACTAGCCAGAGAACTTCAAGAAATGGTTGACGATCCCACTAAAATCCCTGCATGGATAACTAAAGGAATTACATTTCTTCTACCCAAGAATGGTGACACAAAAACCCCCGAAAAACTACAGACCAATTACATGCCTTCCGACAACATATAAACTATTAACATCAATTTTAACAAAACAGACATATTTATTCTTAGAAAGAAATGACATGTTACCGCTTGAACAAAAAGGGTGAAAACGTGGCTATGAATGTAAAGACCAATTGCTTATTAACAAAATGATCCTGGAAAACTGCTACAGTACAAAGAAAAATTTTAGTACTGCCTGGATAGATTATCGTAAGGCATTCGATAGTGTGCCACATTCCTGGATTTTAAAGACTTTAAATATATACAAGATATCACCCGTCATCATCAATTTCATCAAACAGTGCATGTCTATATGGAAAACAACCCTTTACCTCAATCATATAAATGGAACCTATAAGTCTGATGAAATAAACATCAAAAGAGGTATATTTCAAGGTGATTCTTTGTCTCCCTTACTATTCTGCATATGATTAATAGCACTAACCAGTAAACTTAATAAGACAGAATGTGGTTATAAAATAGGCCAAAAGAAAATAAGCCATCTATTTTACATGGATGACTTAAAGTTATATGCTAAGAATGATAATGAGCTGGAAGGTCTTCTGCAAACTGTAAAATGCTTCAGCGGAGACATTGGAATGAAATTCAATTTGAATAAATGTGCTAAAGCTACAGTTTTATGTGGATCAATACAAGAAACATCCTCAATTAGCTTAGACCCTGCTGTAATAATAAAAGAATTGAAACCAGAAGAAGCTTATAAATACCTAGGTGTAAATGAGAGTGAAAAAATTCACCATAAAAAAATGAAAGAAATAGTGCGTAAAGAGTACTATAGAAGGCTACGAATGATATTAAAAACTGAATTGAATTCTCAGAACAGAGTTATGGCCATTAATAGCCTTGCAATCCCAGTTGTCCAATATAGCTTTAACATCTTAAACTGGACTCTAAACGACATCAGGCGAATGGATGCCAAAACAAGAAAGCTTCTTTCGAAGCATAAGATGCATCATCCAAAGGCTGATGTAGACCGTCTATACATACCCCGTAAAGAAGGTGGAAGAGGTCTTATTCAGCTGGAATTGTCATACAAGACAACAACTATTGGCTTACTAACATACATAGAAACAACAAAGGATTGGATGATACAATTAGTAAGGCAACATGAAGAAAGAAAGAAAAATATTCCATAATAAAAGAAGGCAGTAAATACAAACAAGATTTACGGTTAGTAGATTCTGTAGAAAAGCAAAACAGAAGCCAAGAACCAACTATTGCGGCAAAAAATATGAAAATGAAAGCCAAAGATAAAGCTCTTGAACAGATGAAACAACGCTGGCAAGACAAACCTCTGCATAGCCAATATCCAGAACGTGCCACTAAATCCAATGTTGATAAAGTTAATACTCATCGATGGTTACGTGCATCTGGATTAAAGTCTGAAACTGAAGGCTTTATTCTTGCAGCACAAGACCAAAGTCTTTTCACTAGAAACTTTCAGACAAATATTATGTATAATAATATGGATCCAAAATGCAGGTTTTGTGATAAACACCAAAAAACAATAGACCACCTAATCTCAGGCTGTTCTGTGCTTGTCCCAAATGAATATAAAAATCGCCACGATAGAGTTGGGCAATATTTACATTGGACAATGTGCAAACACTATGGAAAATCTGTAAACAAACACTGGTATGAACATCACCCAGTACCGGTTACAGAAATAGAAGATGTCACCATTCTATGGGATTACACCATCTGCACAGACAGAAAAATTGAAGCAAACAGGCCAGACATTATTGTTAAAAACCAGAAAGAGAAAACTTGTCTATTAATTGATATGGCTTGTCCAGCGGATTGTAACATAGCAACCAAGGAATTTGAAAAAACTGCCAAAATATAAAGACCTGGAAATTGAAATAGAAAAAAATGTGGAAATCGAAAACAAGAGTTGTGCCAGTGATAGTAGGTGCACTTGGAATGATAAAAAATGGAACAAAACAACACATTGAAAGAATCCCTGGAAACCCCAGCTTAAGAGAGATACAAAAAATTATCTTATTAAGTACAGCCCACACACTAAGGAGAACTTTGTCTATGTAACGCAGGGTTGATAGGGGAGATAGAAAAAACATGAAATGGAGCCATAACAACACGCTACAACCTGCCTTAGGTCTTCCTGCAGACTTGGTTGGTAGTGCAACCATAGCAGAAATCGAAATATGATGAAAAATGGCATAATAAGAATGACATAATTCTGATTTTCCTTCGTTCTTCTTCTTCTTCTTCTTCTTCTTCTTCTTCTTCTTCTTCTTCTTCTTCTTCTTCTATGTGCCTTGTCCTTTCAGGACGTAAGCGATCATGGCTTTCCACGTCTCCCTATCCCTGGTGGCTCTTAGCACGCTTTCTCTTATTACACCACGCAACCCCCGTTCTATCAATCACCCGCTCAGACCCTTCAAATATGTTATCCGCTGCTTTCCTCTGTCTCTTTTCCCCCTATATGGCCTGTTAGTATCAGGTTCTCCAATCCCTCCTTCCTCATCACATGTCCCAAGTACTTAATTTCCTTTTCGTTTCCATCCTTTCCAAAACCTCATCATTGCTCACATGCTCGATCCATGATATCCGCAGCATCCTTCTATAGAACCACATTTCAGTGGCTTCAAGTTTTTCCTTCATCTTTGATGATATTTTATTTTCCAGCATTCACTGCTATATTGAAGAACTGACATCACATAGCAATCCAGTCCTCTTTTCTTTGTTTCTAGCGAAATCTTTCTGTCTCTTAATACTCTACCCAGCTTCTGGAGCACGTCCTTCGCCATGCCAATTCTCCTTCGGATCTGTGTCTAACTTTCCGTTGTCTTCCCAGGTATTTACGTTTTTGTACCGGCTTGATTTTATTATCTCCCATCTGTATTTGGCATTTTGGACTGCTCTTTTTACTGATGACCATGCATTCGGTTTTCGTGCAGTTTATTTGTAGTCCTTTCTTGTCACTCTCTTCAGCTACCTTCTGTAAGAGGTCTTGTGGTTTCCTTTCCGTGTCTGATATCAGCACTGTATCACCTGCGTACCTTATGTTGTTCAAATTGTGGCCTCCGGTGACAAATCCTGGCATAACATCTAGGGTCCACAGAATAATCGCGCTGTACAAGTTGAATAGATCCGGTGAAAAGACACATTCTTGTCTTACGCCCCTTTCTTCGTTAGCATGAACATAACACCCTGCCATTATCTCAAATAAACTATGGGTTATTCCAGTTCGATTGTGGGGATAGACATGTAAAAGATTGCCTGCCCTCATAACAGAAGAAAAGATATGTCAAAGGAACTATTTACACTTTTCAAAGGAATTATTCACACTATTTACATTGTTCAGACTGTTGTCCTCATCCTTCTTATCGCATCCTAGATGTTTCGGCTATTGTACACCCCGGCCATCTTCAGATGATATACGTTGGGATTTCGGACCGAACCCTTTATTTAGTCCACGGAGGTAGATTTTTCTAGCAAGGTATGTGGAATAACATATATTTTCTGATTGACTCATTTTCCCCTTAGTAACTCAATTCTCCAGGTTTCTATTCACCTCTGCGGTGGCCAGATATTGAACTTAAAACTCTTTGGGTCAAATCACTTTTGGATTACTTTAACCAACGCTTTTATCTGTTGGGCCATGTGACCTTGATGACATGTATATGATTGCAAAGATGAGGACAACAGTTCGAACGATGAAAATAATGTAAATAGTTACAAGATCTCATCTCAGAAATAAAAACAGAACCTGAAAAAGGCTGGGAAGGACAACGACCGAAACGTCGTGAATATGACAATAAAGATGAGAACAACAGTCCGAACAACAAAAATAGTGTAAACAGTTACAATACCTCATCTGAAAAATATAGACAGAAGATCAAAAGCATTGTTCGGTTTTAATGAAAAGAATAAAGAAAGAAAGAAAGAAAGAAAGAAAGAAAGAAAGAAAGAGACGTTAACACTCACATATTATTATTATTATTATTATTATTATTATTATTATTATTATTATTATTATTATCTTGTCGATTTCTTATGTAAAATGCATGGATTTGAAGTCAACAAGAAATAGTACAGTCACAAGCTATAGAGGGTGATCGAGAACAAGCATGTCAAGATCTGGTGAGATTTCAATACCCAGACAGACAGCATTCTTGGGGTTGCCAAACCAGACATTACCGTCATTGACAAAGAAACAAAAACATGTCTCTTTTTTGACGTGGCTCTTTCTGGTGGCCATAATATCAAGGTAAAAAAAAAAATTGACAAACAAAAAAAAAAATACACTGATACCCGGATTGAAGATACCAGACGCCCAGGCTCCTGTTGTCTCGGCCATTACTGGGAAAGTTTTGCATTGAGAAAATCGGAATAAAGCCTACTTTCATCACTTCAGAAGTTTGTATCTGAGTTCCACTTGAGGTCTAGCGTGAACTTGAGTCCCAAAAGATGCCCAACGCAAGGGATCACTTTGAGACTGCAACAATGCATTGTGAATAAATTTGGGGTCTGCTTAGTGATGATAAAATGGCACTAGACTGATCTACTTGTAATAAACATGGAATCATTTCTTTCAAACTAATATTTGTAGATTAGTATCTCTTTGACCTTTCACGAGCCAAGACATTTGTCTATTTTTTATAAATTTTACAGTATAAAATATATAACTGACATTATTTAGACTTAGCTATTCTGCGTACGAAAATAGTTTTATTTTCTTTTTACTAAAGATTTCTTTTAAACAAAGAATGAACGGATATATGCATTTTTGATTAAAGAACAACAATTTACTTAAATAAAAGTATATATTAATTCATTATTCATTCAAGGTAAATGAATATATAGTGTGAGACTTGCGACTTTTCGTCTGTGGGTAAGTGATTGTGGGGTGAAAATTGATTCAGAATCTACTCGTACAAGGCCACGCCGTCGCTTTAAGGGAAAAGACTGGAAAGAGATTATCGGGCAGCTCTAGCTTCGATATGGTAGAGAGATCTCATTTTTTTGTGTTTCATCTTTCTTGTAAAGATGGAGCATAGTAGAACGATTTAGATAGTTTTTGGATTGGTACGAAGAGCCAACCATTTTTCTAGTCTATTAAGCGATGAGGTCTAGCGTGAACCTGAGTCCCAATAGATGCTCAAAGCAAGGGACCGCTTTGAAACTGCAACCATTTGTTGTTACAGGAAAAAAATTCAGTGAGTGCTAGGGGATGATTAAACGCAACTAGCTTGGTTTAGAGGTTTTCCGGATCGACATGCACTTAATGAAGGCCGGAGAGCACAACGGCCGAAGCGTTGTGATAAAAACGACAAAATAACGACAGTAATCCTCATTCCCTTCGTATTCCATTGGTGAGATGTTAGTTGCATTCGAGTCGCTTCTTCCACGAACCACAGTTTTATGGAACCGACTCCCAAGAGGAAGCTTCCGCGATCACTAAAATCTTACTCTGTTCAAGTCTAGGGTTGACTGTTATCTTCCTAACATATCGGCATAAACTCTTACGCTGTGACCCTTTGCCTCGAGTGGCTTCCGAGCCCACCACGGGGTGAACAGCAATGTAAAAAAGGTATTGAATATTACAAACCAGGTTTTAAACTCTGAACTATCACTTACTAGCAGTATAGCCTGGCGTTGCTCGGGTGTAATGAAAGCTTTAAAACTAATCCATGGTCCTGGAGCTCAGACTCTTTGGACGTTGGCATGAAAGACTAAAAAGTAATAGTTGTTTCCAGTTAAAACGAAACCGTAGACTGAAAGAAAAACGAATGGATGTAAGTCAAATTTTGATTTCCTGATATCGATATCAAATAAGTTTTTTTTTCATCGTAAACTGAATTTTGAAGGCTAAATAAGTCCTCTGATTAAATGGTATCATGGCTGAGACTAAGAACTACAATTATACCTACTTAGAGCTAAACCCGAAGCAAAAACTAAAATAAAAGGGCTGAAAAAAATACAGTCATACAGGCAGATAAACAGACACACACACACACACACACAAACATCTTGCTTTATATATATATATATATATATATATATATATATATATATATTATCGATTTTTTGCACTATTCTAAGAACTGCAACCTTGAAACTTCTGAATATCGTTTCTTATGTCTTTGTCTATTTAGTATCAAATTTGATTAAAATCGGACCACTCATTCACTGAGCCGATTTTTCAATTATCGATTTTCGATATTTATCGGGGGTACCTCGACACAATATCTAGCTAAGAACACTCACAGACGCTTATAGTACAACTGTGTAAATTTTCAAGAAAATCGGTTCAGCCGTTTCGGAGTCTATGGGTAATGGACACACATACACACACACACAAATTCCATTTATAAATAAGTATAGATTATTGACTTACTTTTCTTTTCTAAATAGAAATAGATAGGTTTACCTAGCGTCCTGCTCACTCTCCCCACCAATCTTTTGAACAAGAATAGAGGTTTATCCCTTGTTTCTTGTTTAGGATTGAGTTTTCGGTTCCTTCAAAAATCTACTTCAACTCTATACTTCTAGCAACTCCGTCTGAACTCTGGAATTTTATTTACTAATTATTTTTTCTCCTTAACAGGAGTAGATAGATTCGCGTCTCCTTCGGTTCACATTCCTCCCTAATCCTGGTCATTTGAACATGAGGAGAGGTTTATCCCTTGTTTCCTGTTTAAGATGGGGTTTCTGTTTTCTTATAAATTATACTTTAACTCTATACTTCTAACGTCTCTACCTAAAATATGAAACTTTTACTACTTATTCATTTAATTTACTTATCGCCAGGTTCATACTCCTCCACAGTCTTTTGAACAGGATTAGAGGCTTATCCCTTGTTTCCTGTTTAAGATTGGGTTTATACTTTAGATTTATACTTCTAACGTCTCCGCCTAAACACTGAAACTTATACTATTACTGGGTTTCTGGTTCCTTTTAAAGTAGATACCTCCAATTTTACCGTGGGAAAATCAGCATAGTCTGAAGTAAAAGGCCTCAAACTAAATAAAAACAAAGTTTTCTCGGCCAAATGTTTATGCTGTCATAAAGAGGATAGATCAAAGTATTTTTTAACTATTTTTACAAATTTTTAAAATTGTTCTAACAGGTTCTGAAAGGCTCATTTATTGGTAGAAAATCTTTTTTTTTCTCTCGTCAGTGAAAGGGGTAAATTGACGCTAGAGTTTATTACGTCAACAGCGTAATATTACGCAAAGGCATTTTTTGACTGTGAAAGACACATTAATTTGGAAATTCTTGCAAAACTCAAATAATCGTCTGATTTTGATGAAAATTTCAGAACTTATTCACAAATGACTGAAATGATTTTTGAAATAATAATTATTTTAAAAAAATATTGGTAAAAAATATTTTTTTTTATTTTGTTACTCCCCTCCCAATAAAAAGTTACTCTAAAAGAGAAGCTTTTTTTTTGTAATTTAATTAAAACTGTTTATTTTTGCATGTTAATTACCCGTTTTTGGTAAGTACGGGTGCCCATAAACGATATAAATCTGTAAAAGGTCACGTGACTCAAGGGTTGTCCGCACTTACATAAAATTTTCCCGTATATAAACCCCGAAGGTTCTTACTGCTATTCTTTTCATGCGTGTCTCTGAATTGCTCAAGAAAGAAGTCATTTCTAGTCAGAATTTAAATATTTAAAGTAACTTTTATATTTTTAACTTATTAGTTTAATCATTTTTAATATTAATTGTGAATCTATCTACCTGACAGAATTTAGAAAAAACATCAACATTTCTTTTTTGTTTGTTTTGCTTTTTTAGGCTGTTCATTCCAATGGCATGTGGTAATGATTCATAAAAGAAATTATTAGGGATAAAAATGTTTACTTTCAATGTGTGTTTGCAAAATGTGACTAAGAAATAAATATGTACTACAATGTTATGGTGCATAGGCTAAGATTAAAACAATTTGGAAAAGGTTTCATTTTTTCTTTTCAATTGAATGAAAAAGCCATTGTTTTAGTTTCTTTATTTCATAGCTTAATCCTACTAATGAAATTACGTATTTTCAATGTTAACCTAATAGTTTAAAGTTTATTTTTAATTGTAAATGAATGTACAAAACACATGTTATAAAATTATTTTTACCCTTAGTTATCAAATTAAGGGAGATACCTACATTCACAATGGAAAAAATCAAGTGGAAAGTTGGAATTTTAAAAAAATATGTTTAATTTCAATTTGTGTTTGCAGAATGTTTTTAATAAACAAATATGTGCTACAATTTTATGGTGCCTAGCTAAGATTAAAACAAATTGGAAAAGGTTTCATTTTTTTTTATTTTCAATTGAATGAAAAAAACATTTTTTTCTATTTTATTTCATAGCCTAATCCTACTATTGAATTTATGGATTTTTATTGATTAACTCCTACTTTTATGTTCTTTTTTTAAATTGTAAATGATTGTACAAAACACATGTTATAAAATTATTTTACCCTTAGTTATCAAATTAAGGGAGATACCTACATATCTGTACCTGGAAAAGCAGCTAAACAGTAAGGAGGATTGGAGTGCCAATTAAGAAAACACCACGGCCTTTTTCAGGGCCACAAAATATTCCCGAAAATCCTTTCTCTTCTAGATATTGCATAAATACAGTATGACATGTACAAAAAATATAGATACTTATTTATAACATCTACAGTTATGTAAAAATTAAATTAGATATTTTTACCTAGTTATCTTACTAATTAATATGAATAAGGCATAATAAAAATATTAATAATTAGCATAATATTTCATAACTTTACTGGGTCATTTTAATTTCATTCTTTGTTATTAAATTGTAACATTATTTTAAAAGCAATTTCAATTTTTATTTATTTAGCAAGCATATTCAATCATCCAGCTATAATGCTAAACGAATATTGTATAAAATATTATGTAATTGATGAAAATATTATGTTATGGTTAGCTATGCAGTTAAAAAACAGAAACCGGTTTTTTAGATATATAAAAATTTGGCACTTCCGGACGCCATACTTGGGGTGTTGACAGACAGTAGCTGACATATTCAATCAATCACAGCTCGAATTACGTTTATGACAGGACTACTGCATTTAAGATAAGTTTCTGTCTTAAATTTCATAAAGTAAGGAATTAGTATTGTGTGAAATCAGATTAAGGTAAGGTCAATTTAAACAATTGACTTTAAAAAAGTGTCTTTGATGAATATATTTCTTTCAAGATTTTTTAAACAGAAAGTTGGCTAATGTTGACGTAACCTGTCAATAAATCAAAAAATAGCGGAAAATTTAAAGTTTGTTTTTTTTTCGAAAAATTTCGGATTCCAATCGATATAATTTCAGTTTAAAATACACCAGTGTATTTTGATTATTAAAATTACTAACTTTAATCCGTTGGCTTTCAAATAGACCTAATTTTAAAGCTTGAAGATAGATTAATTATTTTTAAATTTTCAATATAAATTTAGGTATCTAAGAATTGATTGGAGGTACCTATTCTAAAGTCTTATCATTCTCTGTCACTTACAATAGTTTCTTGCTTCTTAGGGTCGTTATCGCCTTGTCTCAGGCGAATCGATTAAAAAAATCAGTGTATTGCGTACGGTTGTTGCGTAATTAGAATTGATTTAACTCCGACAATTTTTTGTTAAGGACTGTTTAACATCGATCATTTTCATAAGTAATTACTTCGTATATCGTACTAATGGGTTATTGTCTTTTTTTGCTTTTCTTTTGTAAATGCTTAAGAAAAGATAAAAAAATAAGATAAACGCCCACAATGTCAATACAATATCACCTCTGTTTCTGTTAGTAACTAATTCGTTTCTTTCTTTCTTTCTTTCTTTCTTTCTTTTCTCATACGTTTTCATCGTTTTTATACTTTTTCTTTATTTCTTTGCCTCTTTATTTTTTTCTTGCACCTTTTCTTTCTTTCCTATACTTTTCCTTTTTGACACTTTTTCTTTCTTTCTTTCTTTCTTTCTTTCTTTCTTTCTTTCTCATATTTTTCTTTCTTCTTTTTATACTTTTTCTTATTTCTATCTTTTATTTTGCACGTTTTCTTTTTTTACACTTTTCTTTCTTTCTTTCTTTCTCATGCCTTTTCTTTCTTTGTTCTTTCTTTTATTTTTCTTTATTTCTTTATCACTTTCGTTTTCTTGGCCTTGCATTTTTTCTTTCTTATACTTTTTCTTTTTTCTTTTTTATGTTTTCTTTTTTCTTCTTTCTTTCCTACTTTCTTTCTTATATTTTTAATTTATTTATTACCTTTCTTTCTTTTTTTTCTCTTTTTCCTTTTTCTGATACTTTTTCTTTCTTGCTTATACCTTTTCTTTTTCTTGCTTTCTTACATTTTTCCTTCTTTAGCATTTTCTTTCTTTTACTTTTCTTTAATTATTTTCTTTCTTGCACATTTTCTTTTCTTGAAGTTGAATGGCTGACACCAACAATATCTGTGATCTTTCTTTAAGGCTTGCCGGTGTGTTCGTGCAACGTTAAAATTTTCGTACGCTTCCTTGTAGTAACACCCATCGCAGACGATGGCCGTAAGACAACTAATCATCAGTCGAGACAATAGTGTCTTGCCGTGATAAAAATCTGATGAAGCAATATTTTTCAAGAGCAAACAAATTTTATCATAGACCCCGAAAATAGATTCATGTTACTGCACACCACTGCAAATGACCTAATGTGAGGAAAAAATAGAAATCGATTACACCCTTTCACTCTTGAGGGTCTAATAAGAAAAGAAAACTAAAGCAGTTGTTTCAATAAATTTGCACAAGAGTATATATATATATATATATATATATATATATATATAAACTTATTTATAAATGGGACTTTGCCTCTGTGTGTGTGTGTGTGTGTGTGTGTGTGTGTGTGTGTGTGTGTGTGTCAGTTACCTATAAACTCCGAAACGGCTGAACCGATTTTCTTGAAAATTTACACAGTTGTACTATAAGCGTCTGCGAGTGTTCTTGGCTAGGTTTTGTGTCGAGGTACCACCGATAAATATCGAAAATCGATAATCGAAAAAATCGGGTTATAGAAGGAGTGGTCTGATTTTAATCAAATTTGATGCACTCATAGACAAAGACATAAGAAACGATTTTCAGAAGTTTCAAGGTTGCAGTTGTTACAATAGTGCAGAAAATCGATAATATATATATATATAAGGCAAGATGTTTGTGTGTGTGTCTGTTTATCTGTCTGTGTGTCCTTAATGCAAATCCACAATTTTTATCCGATTCTCACCAAACTTCACACAAATATCCTTTGAGCTCCAGGACCTTGGATTAGTTTTAAAGCTTTCATTACACCCGAGTAACGCCGGGCTATACTGCTATATATATATATATATATATATATATATATATATATATATATATATATATATATTTATTTATTTATTTATTTATTTATTTATTTTATGTTTTAGAACATGTACATAATTTCTTCTATATATGTCTTCTTCCCTACAATCATATGGTTTGTTTCAGTGTTTGGATTTAAACACTTCCTCAGGGAAATAAAGGTTTGGAATCATTCTCTGTTTATATTTGGTTCGTTGTTGTCGTGGGGGTTGGTTGGGGTTATTGGTAATTAAGTGGATGTCTCGTTTTGATCGTTAGACTTTTGAGGAATTTGGTGTGTAAGTGTGAAATTGTCGATTAATGGTATTATCTGTTGGAATGTATGTTTTATCTTTTTATCGGTTAGGTATATCTTTTGGTTAGGATTTCTAAGAGGGCGCTACTCTATACATCATATATTGAGCACTGTTTTAAATTAATGTTTTGGACGGAAATTTTTTTTTCTTTTTTCTCTCCTCATTCTATACTCACTCGGATATATATATATATATATATATATATATATATATATATATATATATATATAATGTATCGTGACAGCAGTTAATTTTCTAAACATAAAGACATCTACCATCAAAGATGATATTAACTTGTGTTGACATAAAACATTATTATGCGACGATAACAGTCACCGAATAGCGGACGCAGATCGTAAATTTGTAATGCGGTTCTATGGCGTCACACCATTTTATGTTAACGTCCCTGTAACCACTCTGAAGCTGGCTTATGTGAGCCGAAAGCTTTGAACCAGCGTAACAAAGAATATCCAAATGTTGGACAATGTTTGTCTTTATTTACATCTGAAATTAAATCCAAAATACGATGTTTAGAATGGCTTACGATTAAACATAATAGACAATCATTGTCTGTTATATTTCACAATATATGTTTAGAATATATATATATAACAGGTAAAAAACATACATTCTTAATTATAAATGGACAAATTATTGTCCCCAGAGATATAAAATACATGATATAAAAACCTGATGCATCGTGCGAAAATCATTTCCTCTTCAGACATTTTGTTTTATACAGAATTATGTAAGATGAAACAAACACAAAACATTTTTTTGATGAAGAAATAAGATTGACTTAATAAATTTAGAGGAATAACACTGGTCAACCCGGTTTTTCGTGCCAAAAACGAAACACGTTTTCTTAGCTAACTTGATGGTGTTGATTCATAAAATGACCTTAGATTTTCATGCTTTGCTGCCGTTTTTGCTGTACTGAAACTGTTCATTTATCGAAAAATGATTAATTTACGATCTTGGCTGATGGCTACATTTAATTAATAAAGTTCGTAGAAACCCATCGATTTTCAGGTAAAACGAGCAATATATGTCAGCAACCTGAAATAAACTATTTTAATCGGAAGCAAAGTGTTTTTGAATAAAAATTTTAAAATAGAAGTACCGAAATTTTCCAATTTATCGCCAAATTTCAAATTAACTGACAAACTTTACCAGTAATAAACATCCCTAATACTCTAATATAAGTATTAAGGTTCATTTTTTACATAGCCATCTCGATAAATTTCCGGATAAATGCGGCGATATGAGTGTTGAACAAGGAAAACGATTCAATCAGGATATCAAAAGAATGGAAGAGCACCACCAGAAACTGTGGGACAAACGAATGATGGCTGACTACTGGTGGAATATAAAAAAAAACTTAAATAACATTGAACATGGTCGACTATCAGGAAAGAAAAAAAATTACCACAGTTCTTATGTTCACGAAGGTTTTATTTCTGCTGTTGGTTTATTAAATAATTTAATGAAAATAATTCTTGGTCTTGGTATATTCAATCATGTTATTTTTAAAAACTTAGGGTGTGATTGTTATTGAAAAATAGTATTTCACAATAAGCAGACCAATATCTGTTGGTTTAAATACGATTTGAGAGGTTTCTACGATTTTACTTTAAGAAATATTGCCATCTGTCAATATCCAGATAATATACAGAAATGAGGTATTTCTATGCAGCAAAAACGGTAGCTAACCAAGAAAAAGAAAGGTCATTTTCAGATTCAGCATCCCATAATTTAGCTAAAAATGATGTTTAGTGTCTCGACAGAATTTCAACTTTTATCTTTTGTTGATCAGTGTAATAAGTAACCAACTTGGTATAAACAAAATAAAGACTTTATTACATAATTTTATTCTTACCAGATGCATTCTAACTATAAACATAAGAAAAGGCCATTAAAATATAATTCGCTGGCATAAATTTCATCATTTTTATTTCTGACATAAAATAACTTAGTCGGAAGTTGTAAAAAGTACATAAAATATTGGAAAGACAGACCTTGATGGCATTGTGCCATAAAACTTCTTTTAAATAATTCTTGCTGCCTAAATACATCTTATATTTATATCCAGTTTATTAAATTCTTTCTTTATCTTTGGTAAGATATGGAAAAAGGACCCTTCAATCTGTTGTTACACAATAGGGATGGGGAGTTGTTTGTTTTGTTTTTGTAGTGAGATTGGCTAGCTAATAATAATTAGCATTGCCATAACCATATATATATATATATATATATATATATATATATATATATATATGTGTGTGTGTGTGTGTGTGTATATATATATATATATCGTATCTGAAATAAAAGAGAGGGGAAGACGAGTCACTCTAGAGATTAACTTCGAATATTGATTGGGTCTAACTAACATCATGATTTCTGTTTGTGTCTTTTGTTTAAAAAAATCTTTTGTTTTGGAAATTTATGTCACGCCCTTCCTCACATATCATTTCATGATATATTTTTCAATGTATTTTTGTATCTATTGTTCACAATAAAATTTTTTTATGCTCATTTGGGGTTTTTTAGGTCACCGGTACGTTTGAGGTATTTTGGTGTGTGAAGGATTGAATGTGTATGGACACGTTCTTGTGGTGAATGAGAAAATTGTAAAGTATGTTTGGGCCGTGAGTCGGATTAGCTAGGTATAGGATAGGTACTGAAGACCAATCTGAAAGAGACCAACTTCGAATAAGCAACTATCAACATCATAACAGTTTTTTTTTTTTTTTTCAGAATTATAGATCTCCATTCATCGGCGTCAAATGAAGCTCCCTGTTCTATTTTGTCTAAACGTTTCACTAAATTCCATTTTACAACAGTTTTTCATGACAATAAGTTCTTTCTCTTTACATATTTATTGACACATATTTCCAAACAATATTCGTTCTTACCTTCTGTAGCGGTATTAGATTTCCAGTATACTGGACTATTCCTGTAGAACTTGTGAAGATGCCATTTATTGGTTATAAAAAATATTTTTCTTTCAGATTTTTGCACGTTTCGGCTTATGACAGCGCCTGTGTCGATTTTAAACCTTGTTTTAATTTTTTTTTACATTTATATACCAAGAGTCATTTAAACGTGTTTCTACTAGCTCACCTAGGAAATATTTCTTTTCTTCATTTACTGTCTGTATCGTATTAGCCTTGGTACTGCAGGCAACGGGACGATTTTATTTGCTCGCTGCCCTTGGACATATCCGTAGCTTTCTCGAGTTTCAAATCAGGAATTAATTGTAACCCTTTGGATAGTTCTTTATGATAGCGTAGGACCTCGGTGCTAAAATGAACAGTTGGTTTACCCAGGCTAAAAACGTTAATGATGGTGGTAATGACGATGAAATATATGGATAATTTTTAAACAAGATATTCCAAAGTAGACAAAAAGGGATAGTTTTAAATACTTAGCTTTCTTGGACTGTTAAAATAAAGTTCTTTGCAGTGCCAAGTGCTTGGTTAATGCCGATAATATACTTAGCGAGTAATTTGACACTGGCAAAAACCTGAATGCTAGACGCGTGAATAGAAATTAAACTTTTCACATGACATTAGACTCTTTTCTCGGTATTTACCCGAGCCTCCCCACAAAGGCGAGATGTGGCACAACGCTGGTTATTCCAAGCGCGTACGTTCGGGCAAAAATTCCCGTACACCCTACATACGTTGTGTCGGGCTCTTGTCTATTTACCCCAGACAAAACTCACAACCCCGTCTTGATTTCTCTCCGCCCGAAAGCACAGAATCAGACAGAGTCAGCCCTTCAAGTGCTTTGTGGTGCAGTAGATATCGGCTTGGAACGAGAAATTGGGGAGCCGAGTTCGAATTCCAGTTGAATTCCTTGCATTCACTTATGCGTAAATACCCTTGGAAAGGTATTAATCCGTCTCTTTTCTCCAGTTATGGGTTAAATAAGACAGATTGAATTCTATAGTTTTGGCCGGCAACCAGTCTACCGCAGAAAGTAATGACAACCTACTGCTGGATAATCTTTTGCCTAAGCGTGTATCACGTATGGCACTAAACTGACTGACTGAATTGGTTCAAAGAAAATTTCATATAAGCTCGAAAATTTGTTTTCGTCTTTTTTCTCAGCTTGGCTGAATTTGAAGGAAGTGGGTAAAAAGAGTTATTATTTCGTACTCACCACAGTCCGATCACGAGACAATCTCTAAATTGGTCCTTTTTTCTTTGGAAACTCGCATGCTTCTGCTAACTCGGGCAATGTATGAATAAAGGTTTCCACTGATTCTTCTGATAACTGAACGATAAAATCTTCATCTTTCATGTATTATGTTTCTTTTAGGCATGAATAAGATATTGAATAGTTTCAAAGGTGAAAAAAATATTCTTGCTTGTCAATTATTTATTTGAAATTAATTAATTTTAAGAACACATCGCCTAGTGGATATAGGCATTGGTTAGTTCTAGTGACTTGACCCAAAAAGTTGTAAGTTCAATACCTGGCTATAACATTGGTGAACAAATAACTTAGAGAGTTGAGTTAAACGGAGATAACTACATGGCTACCGACAGTGGCATCTCACATGGAATGAGAAGGCATCGCAAATGGAATGAGAAAGGGTTCGATTCGAAATTCATAGCAACTGAAAAATGTAATTAATTATACATTCTATTTATTCTATTTAATTAATTAATATTAATACTTTCAGCGAATATCAAATATCTTTAGATCAAATTGTGAGTTTGTTTATAACATATTAAAATAAGCTGTTACACATTTGAGCCACACAATCTTTCCGCTAAGCATCGCTAAAGAAAAGTGAGTCGGGTTCTGCTGTTCAGCGGGAAAAAAAGTCAAATTTGGAGGATTTATGTTTATGTTATTATAAAAAGAAAAGATTAAAACATTTTTAACTAGCAGTATAGCCCGGCGTTGCTCGGGTGTAATGAAAGCTTTTATATATATGTTATCGATTTTCTGCACTATTGTAAGAACTGCAATCTTGAAACTTCTGAATATCGTTTCTTATGTCTTTGTTTATGAGTGTATCAAATTTGATTAAAATCGAACCTCTCTTTCTATAACCAGATTTTTTCGATTATCGATTTTCGACATTTATCGGGGGTACCTCGACACAAAAACTCGCTAAGAACACTCGCAGACGCTTATAGTACAACTGTGTAAATTTTCAAGAAAATCGGTTCAGCCGTTTCGGAGTCTATAAGTAACGGACACAGACACACACACACACAGACACACACACACAGACAAAGTTACATTTATAAATAAGTTTAGATTATTTTGATGAAAAGTTACAATAACTGCTGAAAACACTGAGAAACAAAAAGACAACACTAGATATGCCAGTAACTATTTTATTCAAGTTTCTACTTGGTCCGTTTGATCTAAGCATTCCATAGGGACGGAAGTGATTACAGTCATCATTATAATCAACATTATTGGTGTTGTTATAAACAGAAGTATTTCAAAAGTACGCCTTTAAATGTACGCCTTAGATACACACCTAAAACTTACACTAACATAAAGATATATTTCTTCTTTATCATGTGTCGTGTTCCTTCAGGACATAGACAAACATGGACTTCCACTTGGCCCTGTCTCTTGTTACGCTCAATAAATTTTTCTTGGTATCTCTCCAAGCCCGGCTCTGTTGTCTTTTTGCTCAAGCTTATCAAATATGTCTCGCGCTGCTTTTCCCTGTCTCTCTTTCCCTCTATCCGTCCTGTGAGTATTAAATTCTCCAGACCCTCTTTCCTTATTACGTGCCCCGAGAACCTCAGCAGTCTCTTCCTGATGAGTTTTCTTCTCGTTTGCATCCTCTCCAACACTTTATCGTTGCTCACGGGCTCAGTCCATGTTATCCTCAGCATAACTACATTTCTGCTGCCTCAAGCTTCTCTTTCATGCTTGGTGAGATCGTCCAACATTCGCTGACATACAGAAAGTCAGATATCACATAGCAGTCCAGCACTCTTTTCTTTGTTTCCACTAAGATTTTCCTGTCTCTCTACTCTGGTTAACTTTTAAAATGCGTCCTTGGCCGAGCCAATGCGTCTTTGGATCTCAACGTCGCATTATCCATCCTTTGTCAGAACACTTCTCAGGTATTTAAATTTCTTTGTTTTATTTCCTTATTTTTATTCCGAGCTATAGTTGTGATTTTTGGGTTTACTTTTTGCTGATGACCATACATTCCGTTTTCTTGAAGTTTATGCTCAGTCCTTTCTTCTTGATTTCTCTTGCTACCTTCTGTATGAGGTCCTGCGTTTTCTTTTCCGTGTCTGTTATCAGCACTGTGTCATCCGCGTATCTTACATTGTTGTGGCCGTGCATGACGAATCCTGGCAAGGATTTTCTTTTTCAGAATTGTTTCGCTGTATGAGTTGAATAGATCCAATGAGAAAATACATCCTTGTCTTACGCCCCTTTCTATTTTTGTATAACTGATGAATTCATATCCTATCTCTACGCAAGACATTTGCTACCAATATTGATTCTTGATTATCCTAAAGTCTTTTCCTAAAATGTCGAGATTGTACAGCATCTCTATCAAGACTTTGTAGCACACTTTGTATAACGTCTTTTCGTAGTCTATAAAGCAGCGATAAAGGTCCTTCTGCATTTCTATTGCTCTTTCAGATAGCATTCTGAGCATGAATATCGCATTCCTCCTTCCGGTATCTTTAACAAAGCCACACTGTTCTGTGGACTGATTCTGCTGGGAGCTCTGTTCATCAGAATCCGGATGATGAATGTTGAAATTCATCATTGTTGCAAATAGACTAATGCTCCCATAATTTACAATATTCTTGCTTGTCAATTATTTATTTGAAATTAATTAATTTTAAGAGCACATCGCCTAGTGGATATAAGCATTGGTTAGTTCTAGTGACTTGACCCAAAGTGTTGTAAGTTCAATACCTGGCTACAACATTGGTGAACAAATAACTTAGAGAGTTGAGTTAAACGGAGATAACTACATGGCTACCGACACTGGCATCTCACATGGAATGAGAAGGCATCGCAAATGGAATGAGAAAGGGTTCGATTCGAAATTCATAGCAACTGAAAAATGTAATTAATTATACATTCTATTTAATTAATTTATGTTAATACTTTCAGCGAATATCAAATATCTTTAGATTAAACTGTTAGTTTATTTATAACACCTTAAGATAAGCTCGGTAATTCTTTTCAACAAATATTTATGATTAATCTTTATATGCGTTGTGGTGTAGTGGATATCGGTTCGAAATAAGAAATCGGGAGCCGAGATCGAATTCCAGTCGAATTCCTTGCATTCACTTACGCGCAAATACCCTTTGGAAAAAGTATTAATCCGTCTCTTCCCTCCAGTTATGGGTTAAATAACAGGACAGATTGGGTTCTGTAGCATTGGTCGTCAACCAGTCTACCGCAGAAAGCAATGGCAACCTACTGCGGATTAAAGAACCCCCCCCCCCCGCACCGTCTGCAAATTTTATTTACTACGTAAATAAAGTTTGCAGACGGTGGGGAGTTGAAGGGATATATTTTGAATTTTTTAAGCTAATGCGGAAAGTACGGAATTTGAAAGGTTATGTGTTGGGTGTATATTTTATGTGGGCGCGTGTTCACGTGTGAAAAATTAAAGAAGAAACATACAAACATTTGGTGTTTTGTTTTTCTTTTCTATGGGGGACTGTAATTAAACAAAGTCTTCACTGTTGCTTGTATATGTCCGTTTTCTTTTTGGCTCAGAAGTTAGGGAAAAGTTTGAACTGACTTTTTCTTTGGAAGATTTAAACATGTTTATGGTAGGTTTATTTCCTTTTTCTTGGTTTAGATGTTAACAGGTCGGGGAAATTAACCTTCCTCATCGGTAACGTAATTACCGCGTGGTTCTACATTTTAGAGTAAAAAGAAGAAAAGGGATCAGGAAGAAAAATGTTTGTCTTAACCAGCGCTACTTAACCACGTTTGACGAAACCAAGTAGAGCAATCATATTTCCGGTTTCTTTACACTGAGCATCATGGGAAAATGTATTTCATTTTGTTTATTATTCATTATTACTCTTTTATTTATGAATTTTATTTCATTTTCACACATAAGTTAGGAACATATAGTATTAAATTTTTAATTCAGTTTGGAGCCGATTTGTGGCTATTTAAGAAGCATGGCTTGTCAAACATAGTCCTGGCATTCACAAAGAAAAAAAAAAAGAAAAAGATGTCAGTTGGTCTTGAGATCTGAATAAAAGAAAAACTAACAACCATCGCAGACAACGGGGAAAAGAAAGAAGCTAAAAAAATAAAATAAAATAAAATAAAACTAAAAGGAAGTAACAGAAGAAAAAGAAATATAAGCAGAAAAAGAAAATCCTATAAATTTAGAGGAATATACACTTATCTTTCTATAGTTGTTTGTGAAAGTTTGTTATTAAACTAGAGGCAATAACGCCGGTTTTGAACATTGTATGAAAATTCAGGCTTAATTTAATTTCAGTTTATGAAAAATGAACTTGTGCCTAAACAAGCCAGAAAAACAGCCATGCTTGTTAATCGTTAACTTTCTCAACATCTTTCGACGGTCGAATGAAACGAAGTAAGTGAATATTTTGTGGATAATAATAATTATAATTGTTTTTTTTTTTTATGAACCCAGCAGTATTTTATTTATAACTTGTTATCATGCTTAAGTGTTAGGCGCACAAGGGAGAATTTTGTGTAAGTTTCTGTTGTAAATTTTCTATTATTATTTTTATGCCACTTCATAAATGTAAGTTTCTTTCAAATTTCACACCGGAGTAAGTATCTTTTGTTTTTTCTATTACACCATTCACCATAATTTGATGGTCTAGCTTCTCTTCTTCTCCCAAAAATTCTTTTTGTGCTCTTAAATTAATTTGATACTTGCTAGCTCAATCATTTTTTTTTTTTTGTTAATCGTACCACCCCGAGCAAGGCGGTAACGCCACTGATGTGCAGGGGGCTACGTAATAGTGAAAAGATTGGAAAATAGAAAGTCGGAAACCACATCCTAAACAGGGAACAAGGGATTAGCCTCTTAACCTGTTCAATAGACGTGGGTGGAGTGTGAACCGGGCGATAGATAGATCAATCTACTCCAGTTGAAGAAAAAAAAAACAAAGTGAGAAGATTGGAAAAGAGAAAGCCAGAAACCACATCCTAAACAGGAAACAAGGGATGAGCCTCTTAACCTGTTCAATAGACGTGGGTGGAGTGTGAACCGGGCGATAGATAGATCTATCTACTCCAATTGAAAGAAAAAGAAAGTGAGAAGATTGGTAAAGAGAGAGCCGGAAACCACATCCTAAACAGGGAACAAGGGATGAGCCTCTTAACCTGTTCGATAGACGTGGGTGGAGTGTGAACCGGGCGATAGATAGATCTATCTACTCCAATTGAAAGAAAAAGAAAGTGAGAAGATTGGTAAAGAGAGAGCCGGAAACCACATCCTAAACAGGGAACAAGGGATGAGCCTCTTAACCTGTTCGATAGACGTGGGTGGAGTGTGAACCGGGCGATAGATAGATCTATCTACAATTTAACTGGTTCATTTATTTATATAATTTGTTGTGCTGTAATTTTCACATTTTATATTAAAATTTGAAGAAATTCTTTCTGACTTCGACATCAGTCATTTTCTCATCGCAGTAATGTAGCTTTTCTATATATACTTTTATGGTAAATGTTCTGATGAACTCTCCTCTGTGGTACATAGATTCTATGAATTTTACAGTTGAAATGTTTAGGTGTAACCGTAAGTTCTATGCTGGCAGTTTCTTCTCTCGCAATTCTCGCTTGTGGAAATCTCCTCCGGCCTCTTGCTTTCCAATTAAGCCTGATCTTCTAAAATTGAAATGCAATGTCAATCGTTATCGTCCCTCCTCTTATATTCTGTTTTTTTTTGTTTTTTTTTCTTATATCCTTTCACACCCAGAAACACCTTGCGTTTTAGTTTCTTCGGGTGAAATGATTAAAAAAATATCAGTCAGTTAAGTGCCATGCGTGATACACGTTGGGCGATCATGTCTCTTTCGATCCAAGATTTACTAAGCAAAATGTTTTCTCGTAGTAGGTTGCCGTGTCTTTTTGCGATCGACTGGTTGTCATTCAAGACTATAGAACCCAATCTGTCCTTCTATTTAACTCATAGCTGGAGAGGGAAGAGATGTATTAATACCTTTCTCAAGAATTCGAACGCGGCTCACCGATCTCCCATTCAAGCTGATATCGATTAGACCGCAATGCACATCTATGATTATATATTGTTTTAGAAATAAATCTTCTTTTTCTCATCTTCTCTACATGTTGAAAAATTAAATTTATGATCAATATCTAATCAGAATTAGCCAAATTAGAATCCAACGAACAAGTATTTTTTGAAAAGAGAGGAAGGAATTGATTATATATAAGTACGTAGAAAACGCATACATACAAAAATACATGTACAAATGCGTACATATATATGCACAAATTATACACAAACATCTGCCTATACAGACTCTCACAGTGACATAGACACGCATTCAAAAGCCAATAAACGAAATAATAAAAGGAAAATGATTAATCTAAACTTATTTATAAATGGAACTTTGTGTGTGTGTGTGTGTGTGTGTGTGTCAGTTAACTATAGACTCCTAAACGGATGAACCGATTTTCTTGAAAATTTACACAGTTGTACTATAAGCGTCTGCGAGTGCTCTTAGCTAGGTTTTGTGTTGAGGTACTCCTGATAAATATCGAAGATCGATAATCGAAAAAATCGGGTTATAGAAGGAGTGGTCCGATTTTAACCAAATTTGATGCACTCATAGACAAAGACATAAGAAACGATATTCAGAAGTTTCAAGGTTGCAGTTCTTACAATAGTGCAGAAAATCGATAATATTTATATATAAAAGGCAAGATGTTTGTGTGTGTGTCTGTTTATCTGTCTGTATGTCCTTTATACAAATCTACAATTTTTATCTTATTCTCACCAAACTTCACACAAATATTCTTCAGGCATATGGATTAGTTTTAAAGCTTTCATTACACCCGAGCAACGCCGGGCTATACTGCTAGTTTACAATATATATATATATATATGTTAAATGCAATGTCCCATCAGGACGTAGGTGATCATGGCTATCCACAAGTTCGTTCTAGTTATTATTTGTAAATTACTATGTCTTCTTGGGAAAGATGGCGGCGTTGTTTCGTGTTGCCATCTCTACGGTTTGGAATACAGTTATCCTCTTAGGCTGGTAGGCCCCAATAGTTAGATGGAGAAAAAAGATGCCGCTCTCACTCAGAAATAATATATATACGTGCAACGGGACGGTGTGTCTCTCCAAATCTTCTACACTGTCGTCAAATTGGCACCCAAACTCTGAAATGTTTGCATTGAATCTTCTGGCGCGAATGCAATACAGTACATGCCGTTTTCAAATTTATGGCCGATTGAATTGCGTCAAAGACATTGGCCAACTGACTCTACTACAGTCTGCAGTCGATAATATATATATATATATATATATATATATATATATATATATATATATATGTGTGTGTGTGTGTGTGTGTGTGTATACCCTTTTATAACCCTTTTGTGTTTATATATATATATATATATATATATATATATACGCGCTAAAAATTCTGCTTTCTTCCACCGAACGCCCGTAGGCCAGAGATAGAATCGCCGACTGACGCCAATTCGGTCGGGTTTCAATCGTGGGTTAAAAAGCAATCGGAATCTAACCGTACTGATGAGCTGTGATACAGCGAAACAGATCTGTCTGCGGATGGCAATATATATATAAATATATATATATATATATATAAAATAAATTTCGAAGTTCAAAAGTGTTGTATGATCATTTCTACATGAAATCCCTAAGAGAGATTTCACATATCATCGGCAACTTTCAAAACTCAAAATAAACAAGATATTACCGGCGGAAGTTCAAAAATTTACATCACAGAAAAAATAAGATGGGTATATATATAACTCGTTTGCAAATGAAAAATATTCAAAAGTTCTACAATATAATTGTATTGAACACTTTTTAATACAAATGTGCACTGGCCTAATTTTATTATGACCAGAAACTAAGTAATCAATCAATCAGTCAATCAATCAATATATATATATATATTAATTTGTGTATATATATATTTTTGATGTGTCAAAAATAATTTTACAAACTTTCTAGCCGGGTTCCTCACACCAAAACAGGGACAAAAGACAATATATGAGCAGGCAGATATGATTTTTAGATATGGCCGTGCGTATAGCCGTGTCATCCAAATTTTACTGCAGTTTTTCGTTGTGCCGGTGAGTTAGGATCCTTGTCACCACGAATCAAGAAAAACCAAAATTCGCTCGTACGCTTGACTACAAAGAACACATTTTGCAAAGTGTGCAGGGTTTTCTGCCCTCCGCCCACTCACTACGAAAGAACTTTTGCCGATGGTTTACTACACAATCTGCCGATCTGTTGTTTGTCTCTTCAATTTGTTTACAGATGAGGCAACATTTAGAAGAGATGGAATACCAAATATACACAACCAACATTCGTGTGGGGATCGGAATCCTCATGGTACAATACAGGCTAGACACCAGCATTAATTTACGATTAATACGCGAGCTGGAATTTTAGGTAGGTCCATATGTTCTCTCAGCACATTTTACAGAAGATTTCTACAGAGACTTTATTTCGAACTCATTTTTAAAACCGACTAGAAGGTATACCCCTGCTAATACGAAAACACATGGCTTTCAAGCATGATGGATCTCTATCACATTTTAGTCACATTGTTCGTGATACACTGGCTTATATTTACCATGAACGGTGGATAGATAGGAGAGGACCGGTTTCATGGCTTCTACGTTCCCACTACCTTAATCCTTTTGATTTTTATCTGTGGGAGCGCCTAAACCAATTGATTTATGCAGCAGACATTAATAATGCAGTGGTACTTCATCAACGTTTCATAGGAGCATGCGAAACCATTCGACTCTAAGTGGGAGTATTTGAAAGATTTCGCCTGTCAACAATCTGACGGGTGTGAGCGTCTGTAGAAACAACGGGAGGACATTTTGAAAATTAGTTATAAGTTGCTGTGTTGAAATACAACGATGGCCTTTTGGATATATATTTAGATGGACATTTTATCTTGTTTTGGTGTCAAGAGGATGCCACAAATGTCTGTAACAGTATTTTGAGATTGTATTTTCGATTATACATTTAATAACTTTTAACGTAAAATTTAAAGTTATTGTTAAACCACGAAATAATAATAATCAAGTTAAGCTCATCATATATGATAAAAAATTTAAAACAATTGACCTCATAGTTTATATAATCCTACAACCACACAACTAAATCCTCTACAGAAAATCAATGTAGTGTATCAATTTACATGCCCGTTCAGAGATTGTATCTCTGGTACTAATAATAAACCCACTACATAAATTGGTTTTGCTACAACCACGCTTTCCAGTATACTTACCTGTCACCTTTCTGATCAGAGTTCAATTAAACAACATTTCTTAGAAAAAACATAGCCTTGTAGGTAATATTAGAGAGATTTTAGTTCACAGCACAATAATACTTACTCATACACACAGTAAAAAGAACCTTCAGGTATTGGAGGCCATCTACATTAAATCAAAACAACCCACACTTAATAAAATCACATTTAAATATAGTCATAACACATTACATTGCATTTAAATATATGGTTCTGTTCACAGTTCCAGCTCTCACGCGGTGTGACGTCACAGAACCGCATTACAAATTTACGAACTGCGTCTGCTATTTGGTAACTGTTATGGTTGCTTAGCAAAGTTTTATTTCAACACAAGATAAAAACTAATTTTTGATGGTGGATTTTTTTATGTTAACGTCCCTGTAACCTCTTTGAAGATGGCTCATTTGAGCCGAAAGCTTAGAACCAACATAATAAAAAAATATCCGAATGTTGGAGAATTTTTGTCTTTATTTTCACCTGAAATTAAAGGCAAAATACGATGTTTAGAACTGCTCATGATTAAACATTCATTATCTGTTATATTTAACAGTATATATATATATATATATATACATATATATATATATATATATATATATATATTAATCATATCACCCCGAGCAAGGCGGTAACGCCACTGATGTGCCGGGGGCTACGTAAGAGTGAAAAGATTAGAAGAGAGAAAGCCGGAAACCACATCCTAAACAGGGAACAACAGGGAACAAGGGATGAGCCCCTACACCTGTTCAATATATATACTAGCAGTATAGCCCGGCGTTGCTTGGGTCTAATGAAAGTTTTTATATATATATTATCGATTTTCTGCACTATTGTAAGAACTGCAATCTTGAATCTTGAAATAGCGTTTCTTATGTCTTTGTCTATGAGTGTATCAAATTTGATTAAAATCGGACCACTCCTTCTATAACCCGATTTTTTTCGATTATCAATTTTCAATATTTATCGGGGGTACCTCAACACAAAACCTAGCTAAGAACACTCGCAGACGTTTATAGTACAACTGTGTAAATTTTCAAGAAAATTGGTTCAGCCGTTTCGGAGTCTATAGGCAACGGATACACACACACACACACAGACAAAGTTCCATTTACAAATAAGTTTATATATATATATATATATATATATATATATATATATATATATAGGCAGCAATGTGTGATGGTTAAGTTTTTGATGTAATTTTTCATATGATCTTATGATTTATTTCTTTTGAGAACATAAATTATATAAAGATTGTCCAAATGTTTTTTGTTTTTAATCCTAGCGCTTTCGGCTATACATTTAGTGATTGTCGAGGATGAATATTATTTTACGTGTAACATAATGCGAGTGGTGTTATGTATAATGTGGAGTAATGGTATGTTTTATGTACTGAACACGGTAAGTATGTTGTTAGCGTGCTCGGAGATCATGTTATTGTGTGTTGGGCTTTTCGTTTTTTATTAATAAGCCTCCATTATTTGTAGTCTTTTTTTTTTTTTTTTTTTTGCATGTGGATAATGCTATGATAGTTGTGTTATCAACATATTCCGGATAGGGTTTGGTAGGTCTCCATGTGTGTTTAAATGAGATCGAATTGAGAGTACAGTCAGTCTTCGGGTTAGTTTCGAAGTGGTATGGCCGATATAATTATTTACGAAAATGGGATAAAAAACGCAGTTCTTCAAAGGAAATGTGAATTCGTAAATTCATACTTGTTGACAACACAAATATTATATATATATATAAATATATATATATATATATTTTAATCATATCACCCCAAGCAAGGCGGTAACGCCACTGATGCGCAGGGGGCTACGTAAGAGTGAAAAGTTAGGAAAAGAGAAAGCCGGAAACCACATCCTAAACAGGGAAAAAGGGATGAGCCCCTTCACCTGTTCAATAGACGCGGGTGGAGTGTGAACCGGGCGATAGTTCAGTCTATCTACTCCAATTGAAAAAAAAAAAGAAAAGAAGAAAAGAAAAGGGTAAAAAAGATTGGAAAAGAGAAAGCCGGAAACCATATATATATATATAGGTATATATGTCCAGCCCATAAACGATGAGGATAATCCAACAAGATTATTATAATATAATATATGATATTAAGTGTTATATCTATATAGAGAGCTCAATGGATGTTATCCAGAGCAAATTATATCTATAAAGGAAAACTCAACACGTCATTTCACTTGAAATGATGTGCTGAGTTTTCCATTATATATATATATATATATATATATATATATATATATGATAAAATAACTTCTACTCTAGATAGTTATTGCGCATTTTATTGTCAAAAATTCTTTTCCCCTCGTCATACGTTAAATTATATAAATTTTCAGTACATTTGCAACCCTATAACCACGCTCTCTCGTATCCTGATCGTCCACGTCCAACACGTCGCTAGATTATAATGCTTCTCCTTGTCGCCATCATTGTGGTGACTCAACACGAGCGCCATGATAGGTCACAGGAGTGAATTAAGCAGAGGTTAATCCAAGAATGTTTAATTATGTTTCCGTATTCGGATCAAAAACCTGAACACGCCGTAGTGCGCTGATCTCGTGAACAAGGCTGACTTTTACTGGACGGGTCTCAAAAAATAAAGTCAGTCAAGCGTTGATTGGTGGATATTTCGAGAAACAAATAAATTCCGGCCGATTATGTAAGCGATGTAAGTGTATTTGCACTTGTGATTTGAGAGAAATTTTTTTTCATGAAAAAGAATAACCAGGTAAAAACAAAGAGAAATTCTTTAATTTAAAAAGAAGAGAAATGTACATTTTGCCTCGTTAGAACAAACTATAGATAAATTTGATGGATTAGAAAAAACTGGTGTGATATCAAAAATAGAGTACAGTGAATGTTTCATTGTGTTTCCGTATTCGGATCAAAAACCTGAACACGCCGTAGTGCGCTGATCTCGTGAACAAGGCTGACTTTTACTGGACGGGTCTCAAAAAATAAAGTCAGTCAAGCGTAGATTGATGGATATTTCGAGAAACAAATAAATTCCGGCCGATTATGTAAGCAATAGTTGATTTATTTTTCGCTCTTCTTGCGGGTATAAGACAATTTGGCGCGATGCACGAGTCCTTAGGCGACAATGCAACTGGAAGAGGGTGAGGACAGTGGAAATACCTACACTCAATCGGTATTCGTTTGGGGCGAGTGAGATCAGATCGGATCTAATTCGGTCCTTGGCGAAAGGATGTTATTGCTGAGCGAAATGGAATATATTCGTCGAAGGGGCGAAGCGCTGAGAACCTTTCTCTCTAAGTGGGTAAAAAAAATCAAGCAAATATGTTTATAATCTATTACGAAATTTATAGAATCACTCCAGAAAATTATAGAAAATATTTTCCCTCCTAGAAATATATATTTTGTAATTGGGAAAAATATTTATTGCCCATAAATCTCTGAGCTCAGTAAGCTAATTTTGAGCTTCTTTGAGCCTATTTATTTCTTATAAATATTCCTATATATAATATATATAAATATTGTTAGTTCTTCATTTTTTTCCGTAAACATTTAACCAGAGTCGGTTTTTCCTTGTTGTGGACAAACCGAATTCTCAAAATCTTTCGTATGGCTTGTTATTCATCATTCTACATACTTTATTCGAGTAACTTCTTACAAAGCATAGCGATTTTAAAATAAATTAAGCACAATTGGAACATGTGAACGATATCAATAGAATTTCTAATACAGCTTTACCTGTCTGCTGACTACTAGAAAATTACAATCATTCATAAAACAATGTAAATACGAGCCACTCTCCTTATGTTTCTTCTATTATAAGACAACTGATTCAGTTGTATTGTAAGGAAAAATAAACAATATTTTTGTGTAAATATGTTTTGCAAGGGTCTTTGTTTCTTCCAATTTGAAAGAAAACATATTTAACGATAATCTTTATCTAAATTTGTGTTTGAAGATTATTTCTTTCTTTACTTTCTCACACGCTAATTCTTCTACAAATATGCCACTGGGGATTCTTCATAAGTGAAAGCTAACAGCGAAGCCAGTGTAGAAATACCATGTGAAATCACAATCGTTTTTTTATTTTTTTGGTTCTCTTGCATTTGTTCAGTCGCTATAGACCACAGAAATCATTTCTTACGGCTATACCAACATGACATTTCGGATAATAGCTCCCTCAACAATTCGCTGATTGAATGAGACACCGTACAGCATCTTACATTGTACATATGTAAAAATTTCAGAGGCGATATTTGTATAAGGCTTAAAAAAAAAATGAATTATTGCGTCGGCAAAGATACGTTTTCCTTTTGTCTTTATTCATATTGACCTTTTACAAATATACTCTCTGAAAGTTATATATATACAAATCATCCTACGTCGATAGCTCTACTTGGAGTTTCATGCATTACGCAATAATCAGGTGCATATTACGAACTGACTGTTTAAGAGATTTAAATTTAGACGATATTTTTGAGAATCACTAAATTTTTGACAATGAAGTGTATTTGCACTTGTGATTAGAGAGAAATTTTTTTTCATGAAAAAGAATAACCAGGTAAAAACAAAGAGAAATTCTTTAATTTAAAAAGAAGAGAAATGTACATTTTGCCTCGTTAGAACAAACTATCGAGAAATTTGATAGATTAGAAAAAACTGGTGTACTATCAAAAATAGAGTACAGTGAATGGGCTGCTCCTGCAGTCTATGTAGAAAAGAAATCGAAGGATATACGCGTTTGTGCTGATTTTTCGACAGGACTGAATGCTGTTCTGAAGGACTATCATCACCCTCTTCCTAGTCTCGAAGAAATTTTTGCGAAGCGTAATGGGGAAAATTTTTCTCCAAAATTGACCTTAGCGACGCTTATTTATAAATTTCTGTTAAAGAGTTGAGTTTGAAGTTATTGTGTGTAAATATGCATCGTGGATCATATAAATTCGAACGTTTACCGTTTGGAGTCAAGGTAGCGCCAGCAGTATTTCAACAAGTAATGGATACCACGCTGTCGCTTATTTAGCTGATATTCTAATGAAAATTCAAAGCGTAGTCGAACATAAGGATCGTGTACACAAAGTTTTTGCTAAAATCCAAGAGAACGGTTTCAAAATTAAAGAGATCAAATGTGATTTTTTGATAGAAAAAATCAAATACTTAGGACACATAATTGTCAAGGATGGTAGAAGACCGAATCCTGAACGGGCTACCGCGATTAAAGATATGCCGGCGCCCAATAACATCGTTTCTTTACATAGTTCCCTAAGTCTAGCAAATTATTACCAGGCATTCATACTAAATAAGCATAATTTGCGTCCTTCCCTTGGTGAATTAATACAAAAAAAGACAAAATCTGGATTAGGACAGCAGAATGCCCGCAGTCATTTGAAAAACATAAAGAAAACTTTTAACGTCAGACTTGTTTCTGACGCATTTAACCCTAATTTGGAAATCATTGTTGCCAGTGACGCGTGTTCATATGGCGTAGGGGCATGCATTCTTGATAAGATGACTGATGGAACTGTAAAACCGATAGCACATGCGTCGAGGACTTTACTTCCTGCGAAAAAAAATATTATTCGCAGATTGAAAAAGAAGCACCTAGGATTATATTCACAGTCGGGAAGTTCACTTTACAGACAGACCACAAGCCACTACTCACCATTTTTGACTTAAAGAAATGTCTGCCTAAGCACACAGTCAACAAACTTCTGAGATGGGGTACAATACTGTTGAATTATAATTTTAAAATGGAGTACGTGTAAACAAAAAACAAAAAACTTCTACTATACGGATGGAATGTCGAGACTAATTCCCAAGTACAAAGAACCACTGGAAGATACAGTGGTAGCCTCCCTTCAATCTGAAGGAGAATTGAAAACTACCCTTTGTAATATGGTAAGGGAACTTCCAGTGACGCTGGAACAAATAAAACAAGAGGCTCAACATGATAAATATATTAGTGAAATAAAATGAAAATTATTGAAAAGGACCAGAGAACTACTGACTTTTTTTCTATATGCGATGAGGTGTTGCTATACAGGGAACGCTTTGTGATTCCGTTAACACCACAGAAACGCATTTTGAAAGATTTTTATGCCGGTCATCCAGGAAGTACTAATATGAAAAGTTTGATGCGTAGCTATGGCTACTGGAAAAGTATTGACAGAATTATAGAAAACGCGGTCAAATCATGTAAAGGATGTGCCTTAGCAGTCAAGGCACCTCCTATTAAATTCAATCCCTGGCCAAAAATGGACCTACCTTGGTCTAGAATTTACTTTGATTTCACGGGACCTCTAGAAGGATATTACTAGCTCATCGTAGCCAACAGTTTCTCAAAGTAGCCCGAAGTACACAGATGTAAAACCCAACAACAGAAATTGGTATATTTCTTCACGATCTGTTCGCTAGATTCGTAGTAGACACCTTAGTATCTGATAATGGAATTTACGCCCGCAGAATTTAGAGCATTCTGTGAAATTTATCAGATCAAACACCACAGCTCTGTATCATCCTTGATCAAACGGACTAGCTAAGAAATTCGCAGATACCTTGAAGAAAGCCTTGAAAGAAGCTAGGGCGACACCAACTGATAAAGCCCTTCAACAATTCTTGCAAGTATACAGGATTACACCAAATGACAAGACACCATCTTCACAATCTCCAGCCAAAGTGATGTTCGCGCATCGTATACTATCTGTTTATGACAAACATCGTACCTGCAAAACGGTATAACTCAGGAGAAAACTTCTTTTCAAAATGATTAAAGACAACAAATCTTTTTGGGTGATGGGTACGATAGAAAAAAGAATTGGGGATATGTTAAGGATATGTTTTACATAGTAAAGGGTCCACGATTCATATATAGAAGACACATAAATCAACTTAGGAAACGCCTAACTGACGAGGCTGATGACGGGTTTCCTGAGGAAACAGCGATGGACAAAATATACGACACTTAACATTCCAACCCCTCTAACGTCTCCCGAAATACGCCGTTGGAAAAGGAAAAGAAAAGCTACAGACTAATAGGGGTTAATCCGAAGCGGAAAAGATACAGAGACCACAGATAAATAAAATTTCAAAAGTATCTGCTCAAAAAAAAAAAAAAAAAAAAAAAAAATTCTGTAGACTCCTGTGGAGTTGAGATTTAGGAGGGGTTGTTATGATACTCTCCTACGAGAAATGAACTCTTCCTCTTACTATATATAATTACCTGCGTGACTTCCGGTGGCAGTTAAGTCGGTAGTTAAGTTCGCAGTTAAAGCCAGCTATTAGTCAGGCAATAAGCAGCGTAACTGTACCGTTCGAACATACTTATTTCTATTTACTTATTGCTAATGGTTACTTTGTATCTATGTTCTTGTTATACCAATACACTGTTTTGAACCTACCTCCTATGTTCCGTGTTTTACTTCCGGCCAAACCGGTCACTAAAACTTTGCAGCGAAGTTTCACCACGACAACTCCACAACAAATTGGTGATGAATATCCACAACACTCATCAAATGGTAATTAGTGGTCCTGCTTTGGTTAACCCGAGATCAACAACATAACGTGGGTGGAATCAGCCAAAGGTCAGGGAGGTTGACTGGACGCAGCCAGGGGTCATGTTATAGCACTAGAAAACATTTTTTAATAAGTGAATAAAAGTAATTATTAAAGATTAAAACCATAGCGAATATTTTTATTAAATAAGGTATTTTTATTGAAGACATGACAATCAGTTTCTTGTTAAAAAAAAAAAAATAATGACATTACGATTTACTTTATCAAAAATAATTAAAAACTGCTATATTTCGTTTTGGACTTACATTAATATTTCTCTATACTTCTGAGATGAAGGAGCATTTACATTGTTCGAACTGTTGTCCCTATCTTTATTGGCATAATCGGAGAGCCGAGTTCAAAATCCAGTTGAATTCCTTGCATTCACTTACGCGCAAATACCCTTGGGAAATGTATTAATCAGTCTCTTCCCTCCAGTTATGGGTTAAATAACAAGACAGATTGGGTTCTATATCCTTGGTTAGCAACTAGTCTACTGCAGAAAATAATGGTAACATACTTCGGGATAATCTTCTAATCAGTTATGTTTCATTTGAGACATGATCGCCCATGTGTGTATCACGTATGGCACATAACTGACTGAAAATATTTTCTATTTTTAAAAATATTTAACTTGGACAACGAGACAATGAGTAATCCTCAGTCCATTTAAAATTGAAAATCTTTCCATATGGTATAAAACTCACTGTCACATTATGATATTGGACTTCTTCGCAAATTTGTACGTGACAATCGAGCAGAGAACATTCTTGGATCTCGTCCTGAAATACGACCCCATTATTTTTTAGCATTATATGGACACTTGTGTTAAGGTGAGTCGAGTTGTAGTAAACATTAATTAGCAATATTTTGGTTTCATTTCTGGTGTTTTGAAATTTACTATTCCATGTGGTATTACTTGCAGTCTCCGGCGATGGAAATTTATATAAAAGAAAGCCAAGAATAATAATAACAATAATAACAAGAACAGCAAGAACAGCAACAAGCTTGAACGTCCATTCTTTACAATAAACAAAACGTGAATTGCCTTTAGATGAGTTCCGAACATCATATCCCCGCATTATAGACACCTGAAAAGTATGTAAAAGAAAATGTGATGTACAGTTTAATCTTAATCACTTTTTAGATAAAAACAGTTAAAATAAATAAAATAAAGCGAGTCGCTTGATCCCAAAAACGGTAACTAAGATGAATTTAACAGTTGGCCACAGACAGAGAGAGACAGAGACAGACAACGAAAAAACAGAGAGACAGACAGACAACGAAAAAACAGAGAGATAGATAGACAATTGATTGATTGATTGATTGATTGATTTTAACGGCCTATCAACCTCCAAAGGGTCATTTGAGGCCAAAAGGTATTTTTGCTTTCAGAGTTGTTTGTCTTCAAGCTTTCAAAGTTGGTTGTTTTCGACCTTTCTTTTAAGGAAAAAAAGAATTTTTTTTTATTTAAAGAGGGTAATGAGCAGTGGTGAATAGTTAGTGTTTTGGGGTTTTTTTTATTGTTTTTTTTTTGTATGGAAGGGATTTAGATTTTCGTATATAGTCTAATTTCTTTTAGAAATTGGAATATTTTGCTTGGGTCAACGTTGTTAAATAGATCTTTTAAATTGTTTGATCTGTAATATTTTGATCGAATGAAGTAGAAGTCATAGCAGCTAATCAAAAAATGTTTCACTGTGAAGGGTTCCTGGCATGCAGTGCATATCGGGGGTTCTTTGTTTTTCAGTAGGTATGAATGGGTAATCTGGGTATGTCCTATTCTTAGTCTAGTTAGTGTAACTTCCTCCTTATCTTACGGTAGCCGGGATACCATTCGCCGACGGTAGGTTGGATATTTTGGAGCTTATTGTTTGGGCTATTATTCCATGTTTCTTGCCATTTAGTTCTGATAAATTTGTGGATTGTTGGTGTGAAGTCGGAGTAGGGGATCTTGACATCAGATACATTTTGATATGATTTTTTTGCTGCTGAATCAGCCCTCTCATTGCCATGGATGCCAATATGACTTGGTATCCAGCAGAGTTTAATGATTTTGTTTTTGGAGAGCTGGTTAAATCTATGTCGAATTTTGATAAGTGGGTTGGTTGATTCTTTGTTTCTTAGAGAAGTAAGAGTAGATTTAGAATCTGTGAAGATGATAAACTTCTTGAGTTGATTTGTTGAAATAATGTCAAGAGCTAAGTTGATGGCTAGAATTTCAGCACTATAAATTGAGGCTTTATTTGGAATTCGTTTTAGTAATTCCGTGTTATTGAGGATGGCATCCTACTCTGTCTTCCGTTTTAGATCTATCGGTATATATGCAGACATAATCGGGGAAGTTATCTATAATAGAGAGAGTTTCTTCTTGAAAGGTGGCTGGATTTGTTTTTGCTTTAGAGTATCTGGTTAGGTCCATCAGAATTGTAGGTTGTTCCAGCAACCATGGGGGTGTTTCTGGAATGATGACCTTGTGTATGTGATTTATGTCTATTTGTGTTTCAGTAATAAGTTCCTCCATGCGGAGGCTGAATGGTTTAATGATTTTTTTCTTTTTGATGGAAGAGGGGTTTAAGTTGTGGTTGAAAAACTATTTTGTGGGTAGGATTTGATGGATTAGAGGCTAGTTTTATGTCGTATTGCATTCCGAGTTTTTGTCTTAGTTTTAGTGGAGGTTCATTTGCCTCAGTATATAGGCTTTCCACCGGGGAAGTGGTGAAAGCACCTGACACAAGTCTCAGACCTTGATGATGGATGGTCTCCAGTTTTTAAGGTATGATTTTCTGGTTGATCCATATACGAAGCATGCATAATCAAGTTTGGAACAGATCAAGGTTTGGTATAATTTAGCAAGTGTTTTTTATCTGCACCCCATTCGGTGTGATCTACTACTCTTAAAAGTTGAATTGTTTTATTGCATTTGGCTCTCAAGTATTTGATATGTGGGATAAAAGATAGTTTATGGTAAAAAATAACGTCAAGAAATTTATGTTGTTTGACGGCTGGGATTTCAGTATCATTGAGTTTTAAGAAAGGGTCGTTATGCATTTTGTGGATTTGGTAGAAGTGTAGGCATTTAATTTTCTCTTTTGGATAATTTGAAGCCATTTTCCATGGTCCACTTGCTTATTTTATTTAGGCATAGCTGTAGTTGGCGCTCTATTGTGCGAATGTGTTTAGATCTGTAACAGATCAGAAAATCGTCCACGTATAGTGAACCGTCTATACCAGAATTTAGACATTTTACAATGTTGTTGATTTTTATGTTGAATAGGGTAACGGAGAGTACGCATCCTTGTGGAACCCCCATTTTTTGTTCTTTTGAGTCTGACAAGGTATCATCCAAAAGTACTTTAAAATTTCTGTCTTTTAGAAAGTTGTCTATATATAAAGGCATTCTTCCTTTTAGGCCAAGTGCTTTCAAATCTCTCATTATTCCGTATCTCGATGTGGTGTCATAGGCCTTTTCAAGGTCGAAGACCGCTGTGAGGTGTTCTTTTGGGAGATTGGTTATTAAATTGTTAGTTTCCAAATACCGTGGCAGTCTGTTGTTGATCATTCGTTCCAGTATTTTGTTAAGACAGCTGGTTACAGCAATAGGTCGGAAATTGGTTTGATATGTTGTGGTATTTTGTTGGTTTGGGGATTTGATATGTTTTTCATGGGTTTTGGAATGGGAATAATGGTGGCCTGTTTCCAGAGCGTGGGAATGTTACCAGTGGTCCATAGGTAGTTGTATATATTTAGTAAATAAATAAGAGAGCTTTTAGGTAGCTGCTTTAGAAATTCATAATGAATTTCGTCTGGACCAGGAGTTGTGCTATGGGCTCTGGCTAGTGCAGTTTGGAGTTCTGAAATTGAGAAAGGTAGGTTATAACTTTCGGTATTTTCTTATTGAAAGTTGATTTTTTTTCTTCGCATTTTTTAATGTTTTGGAATGTTCTATCGAGATTGTGTGGGAATGAGTTTTGTGAAAATGTTTCTGCTATATGGTTCGCGATGTCTTTTTTGTTCGTAAGCTTTACGTTGTTCAAGGTGAGGTGTTTTATTGGGGTACTATCACATTTTCCTGATATCCTTCTGATCATGTCCCATATTGTTTTGGTTTTGGTGTTCAGTTTTGGGATAATTTTTCCAAGTTGTTTTTTTTTTTTTTTTCATTCTTTGATAATTTTCCTGGCTTTGGCTCTACAGTTTTTCAAAAAGTATAGGTTTTCTTTGGTAGGGGAGGAGTTGAATTTTCTTAAGGATGCACGTCGCGCTCTTATTGCCTCTTTGCATTGGTCATTAAACCATGGCTTGTTGAATTTCATTGAAGTGGAAGATTTAGGTATGCATTCTTTAGCTATAGATAAAAGAGTTTTGGTGAAGTAGAGGAGGTGATCTTTGCTGCTGGTATTGGATTCTGGAATTAGTTTTAAATAGCATAGTTTTTGGAATTTTTCCCAGTTAGCTTTTTGAATAATCCAACATGGTTTTTTCTTCCTGAGTTGAGGATTTGAGTTTTCCAGAATGATAGGGAAGTGATCACTTCCACAGGTATCTCCCAGGACCCTCCAGTTGTAGTCCAGGAAGACAATGGGGTCGTTTATAGTTAGGTCAATAGTGGAGTATGAGCCTGATGCTGGGTGAAGATATGTGTATGATTTGTTATTATATAGGCATAGGCTATTTTTGATTGATTACATTTTCAATGATTTGGCCTTTGGGGTTGGTTTCAGAGCTTCCCCAAATTTCATTGTGACAGTTGAAGTCTCCCATTAGAATAAATGGTCTTGGGAGTTGTTGGATTATGTTGTCTGGTTCTGGTTCTGTGGTATTGTAACAGGGGGGAATATAGATGGAGTATATAGTGATTGTTTTGTGTAGGGTTGCTGACACCGCCACTGCTTGTAAATTGGTTTTTAATTTGATTTGATTTTGTGGTATCTTATTGTTTATGATTATGGATGCACCTCCAGAGGCTTTGTTGGGATTTTTGTTTATATGGTTGTATGAGGTATAATGTTTTACATTAGGTATATGGTTTTCTTTAAGGAATGTTTCCTACAAACAAACAACTGCTGGGGAAAAGTTTTTGAGAATTATTAGGAGTTCATTGAAATTTGCTTTTACACCTCGAATATTCCACTGAATAATTTTATTCGTCATATGTGGGTTTCAGTTTTGATAGGGTTTTTGTTTGGGATTTTGGCGTGTTTGAGGATTTTGTTCCTCAATATCCATGACTTCTAAATTTTCGAATCTGTTTCGTCTTGGGCTCAAGCTGGTTTGGGTTCTTGATTTTGATGTTGGTCTATGTCTTGTTTGCTGGTTCTTTTTTCTGGGGATTTTTTTTGGTTTGTCCTAATAAGGGGTTAATTTTGGTTCAGTTTTTTTTTTTTTTGAGAGTTTGTGTTAGGGATAATTTCTGTTTTTTATTGGGTAAAGAGGGTTTTTCGTTGTTTGGCTTATTTGATTTAGGTAAGAGGTTTTTGTCCTTGTGTGTGGGTTTTTGATTTTCATTTTGGTTTTTGTTAAGAATTGGTTTCGGGTTTTCATTGGCAAAGGAGGATTCAGGTTTATCAAGGGTAATTTTTAATTCGTTGATGAATTTGGGCCAATCGTTGGGTTCTAATTTTATGAGTTTTTCAAGGAGATCCTTGTATTTATCTTTTGTTTCAGCAGTTGGAAGGGTTTTTTGGGTGATGTTGGAGTATAAAACCTTATTTGCGTATACTTCCACGATTTTTCTTGCTTCCCAAAAGGGTATATTTCTATTATATTTTACCTCGTGTATTTCTTTCTCTTTTTTCCATAAAGAACAGTTTCTCGAGTATGCCGGATGGTCACCTTCACAATTTGCACATTTGATGGTTCGATTACATTGATCTTCTAGGTGATCCAAATCCCTCATTCCACATTTCTTGCATACAGGTTTCCTTGTACACTGCTCCTCATGGTGTCCAAACATCTGGCATTTGAAACACCTGAGCGGGTTTGGGATGTAGGTCTCAACTTTAAATTGTATCCGACCTTAATCACTTTTGGGGGCTTGTGGGAGTTAAAGGTCAAGATATATGTGTTTGTGTTAATAATGTTGCCTTCTTTTTTGAAGGTGATTATTTTGTAATCTATGACTCCTTGACATTTTAGTCCTGTTTTTATTTCATCTGGAGTGCAGAGGGAGAGTTCCCGGCTCTTAGCTACTCCTTTAGATGTGTTTAGTGTTTGATGGGGGTACGCTTTTATTTTTAGGTTGTGAAAGGAAGTCATTTTGAGCAGAGAATCTGCTTGTTTCCTTTGGTCGACTTCTACTAACAGTGTTCCATTTTTTGTTTTCTTGACCATCTTGGGGGTTATTCTGGAGGATATTACCTTTTCTATCATGAAGGGAGATAGCTTTGATATGTGAGTATCTTCAGTGGACTCAAGGACAATGAATTTAGTGAAGCCAGGTTGGCACAGCTCAGAGTCACTGCCTGATTCCATATAGGGTCTCTTGGAGGGGTTAGGGAAATCCATAATATTCATTTTGGTATAAGTTCATCGCCTGTGCTCCCCACCCACCAGTTCGGAGCCCGCAATTGGGGTCTTCCAGGGGGAAACCCAATCGCCCTAACAGACCAGGGACTACACAGGGGGTATACTCACCTCAGTGAGAGGTCCAGAGCACCTGCCACCTCATCCAATGCTCTGCTCCAAGACACAGTGCATGGGTGGAGGGGTCTGCAGCCATGTCTGGGCCTGAACCTCAATGAGATGATTGACCCTTAGCCAGCGCCTTCTAATCTCTACAGGTTCTAGGTATTCTTCCGTAGTTTTCGTTCTGGTTAGTTTAGTTGGGGAAGATTGGTAATGTTGATGTTGTTTATTTCCTGTAGTAGACGTTAGGGCTTGACCTGACCAGCTGATTGGTCGGATCGGGCCCCTCCGACCGCCCGTCTAGCCCCGGTAAGGGCCGAAGTGGTGTGTTGGGAAGTGGAGGTACTTAACCTGACCTCCAAGGCCCTGAACCACCAGGATCCCGTCCCAGGGCATCACGGCCAACAGGTGGCCTCATTGAGGGATTTTTACCCTCTGTAGGGGGGGGGGGCAGTTGGCGTATTCTGATGCCCTGCCAACAGGGCCAAGGCAGACAGACACGGAACTGTTGAGTTGTGCAGGTAATAATAAAGAACTACAGACATAAATATAATAGAATTTATTACGGAAGAAAGGTATTTACAAAGTTGGTTTGTATAATACAGGAAAACAAGGTATTAATGTGTACGTCTCTGTACGTGGTAGAGTGCAATGTTTTCTACCAAAACCTGGAGCTTCGTCGTTGCCGGTGTCTCCGGTGAGAGCCACCTATGCAGAAAAACAAGGAGTCTTCCCTCTTCCCCACAGAAACCTTCCCAGTCCCCGGCGTTTAAACTAACTCCTCTTAGATCATTACCTACCACCCCCATCCCTTCACCCTCACCCACTCCCGTTACAACCCGGGCAAAAAAGAAAAAAGCCCTCCCCCAGGGGGAAGAACTCATGAAAATTGACTACGAGAACATCACCAAACAATGGTCTGCACAGAGGCGGATCTTATTAAAGCCTCTCCTCAAGATGATCTCGGTGGACGGCAAATCGACAGATGATCCTAAGAACTTTCCCCAGGCCCCAGGAGTTATCACCCTGGTTCGCTCTACCGGGGGCAACCTGCGGGTATGGGACCACATACAAAAAGTCGAAAAACTGTATCCTAATATGATAATGTTCAGGAGCAAGACGCCTGAACTAAACAAAATGGCTAAAAACTGTGCAGGGAGGTTCCCCGTTTTAGTCCACCCCTGCTTATATAGGGTATTAAAACTAACGTACCCTACGGACGTCGGCGGAATTGTCGTAGACGGACGGATTACGTCCGATGTTGGTACAGGGTCCCTAGGACAATCCGTCGGGGTCCTAGCTGCCAAAGATTTCCTTCCCGTATGTGATTAGATTAATTCTCCTTTTTCTATTTTCAGGACTAATTGACGTCTATCAAGATAGCCAGTTTGAATGCGAATGGCTTGAGGAATCGGGGTAAGGCAGTCCGCCTGCTTCGTGACCTCTTGTCGTTCGGCGTGGATGTGGCCGCGATCCAAGAAACGCACTTTGTTTGCGACGTCGATTCTTGTGTGCTATCTGGCGACTTTGTTGTCTATTCAGCAAGCCAGAAGTGTTTCTTTGCTGGTCAAGCGTATCCTGGACGCGGAGGTTGTCCTTGTCCATTCCGGTGCCGAGGGCCGGTTGATCGTGGCCGATATTGCAGTGAAAAGCAGGTCGTTCCGGCTGATTGCGGTTTATGCACCCAACGAGCAAGGTGAGCGTGTCGACTTTTTTCGGCTGTTAGAGCCCTTTCTGTTGGATTCCAAGCGACTCATCCTAGTTGGGGACTGGAATGCCATCCTGAACCCCAAATTGGATAGAGGGCGGGGAGTTAGCGGGAGAAGTGATGATCGCAGCCTGGTGGATCTGATCGACGAATTTGGTCTCGTCGATAGATACCGGGTCGATCATCCGGGCGGGAGCATGTGGACGTGTAGTTGGCCCTCTACCAAGGTATCTTCATACCTGGATAGAGTGTTAGTGAGAGAAGCCGAACTAGACTTCGTAGAATGTCCAACGTTCCACTGGTTAGGCTACTCGGACCACAAACTCGTTTATGCCCGAGTGGCGTTAGATTTTAGACCTAGAATGGCTGGTTATTGGAAGTTCAACCAGTCCTTTCTGGACAGGCGGGACTTTCGGTGCCAGCTAACTATCTTAGTTCAGCGGGCGTTAACTGGGGGAGTCATCGGGAATAGGTGGTGGGATAGACTTAAGGATAGTATTAGGTCTTTCGCCACTCAATTCGGCCAACGGCTCAACCTAAATAAGGCTCAGAAGGCGAAGACACTTAGAGCTAATTTCACCCGGGCGGAGGCTGGTGGGGATCCCCTAGAGATAGCCTTAGCTAGGGAGGCTCTGGAGCGGTCGACTAGCGATCGCTACATGGGCCAAGTAATTAGACATAAGTTAAGCAAGATGTCTTCCGAAGCTGTGAACATGGGCGCGGATCTGCGCAAGGAAGAAGTTCGTCGAGGCGGCGACTGCTACATTCGCGAGGTACGAGACCCGGAGGGACATCTCCTGCGATCGACTGACGACATGTGCGAGGCGTTTCGGCGGCATTTCGAACACCGCTTCACCAAGGAGCCTGGTCTCTGCCAAGCAGAGTTTCGCAACTATTTGGCTGACTTTCCCTGGCTTTTGCCGGCTGAAGCGGCTAGTTGCGAGGGAGAGATTACGGAGGACGAAGTCTACGCGGCCTTGAAGAGAGTCGGCAGTGGCAAGTCGCCAGGTTTGGATGGTATGCCTTATGAATTGTACTTGAGGCTGTCGCACCTTTTTGTCCCGAACTTGACTGTCGTGTTCAACAACTGGTTCCGGCAGGGATCCATCCCCAACCGGTTCACCAGGGGTGTGGTCACGCTGTTGAGAAAAGGCAAGAAGGTTGGGAGGGATCTAGACGGTTACAGGCCCATAAATCTGCTAAACACAGAGTTAAAGATTTTGGCCAAGATCCTGACGAATCGCTTGCAGCTAGTTGCCGAGTCTCTGTTGGGACTTGATCAGACTTGTGCTGTGAAGGGCCGAACAATTCAGAACAACCTGCACTTGATCCGCACGATCCTAGAGGGTGTAAAAGACGACGACGAAGCTGCGCTGATCAATTTGGATCAGTCCAAGGCATTTGATAGGGTCGACCATAGCTACCTGGCGGCTGTCCTGCAGGCTGCTGGATTCGTACCCGACTTCTGCCGCTGGATTAGTCTCCTGTATCGCCCTACGTGGAATCGCTGTCCCTGGTGGTGTTCGAGCCAGGGTTTCCGCGTACGCCGATGACGTAACGACTTTTGTGTCCTCCCGCAGGGACATAAGAGCGGTATAGAAGGCGCTTGAACGGTACGAACAGGTGACAGGGGCCAAGATTAACCGCGATAAGTCTTCCGGCTTGCGGTTAGGCGCCTGGAAGGGGATTCCCCTCCCGGGGCCCTTCGACTGGACGGACGGACGGACCGGTCAAAATCCTCGGAATTTGGTTCAGTCCGGACTTACTGCGCGTCGGTCGAAACTTGGCGTCGAAGGAGTCTCTTCTTAAAGGGTCTGGCGGAGGTGTGTGCTACATACATCTTCCCCATGATCCTTTACCGGCTGTCTGTACTTCCAGTTTGTGACGGGTGTGAGGAGGCGATCGAGCGTCTGCTATTCTCCCTTCTGTAGAGAGGACGCAGACATCAGGTCGACAAACGTGTCTGTTACCAACGTCCGTGTCAAGGGGGTCTGGGAATGCCGCAGTTGGCGAGCCACAAACTCGCCTCGAGGTTGGCATTGCGTTATTGGAAGACTCGTTGCTTACGGGGGTAGTGAGGGACGCGTTCCCTAACCTTACTATCACTCCCCCGGTCTCGAAGCACTGCCGCAAGCTTCGGGGGCAACGGGCTTTCATTCGCGAGTGCCGGAAGGCCTTGTGGGCCATTCCACGGTCTAGTGACAGTTCTCGGCCTAGGAGATACTTCTATCAGGGATTAGTGGTGGGTGTCGCCAAGGGTCCACTCAGTGAGAAACTCGGCATGTCGGAGGAGGAGTATCACTCTCATTGGTCTTGGGCGCCAGCGTCCGATTGGCTCAGCAACTCGGAGTTTTCTCTGACCTGGCGATTGGCTCGCAATGGTTTGTCTCAATGATATTCGTTTCATAATGGGCCTGGCGGATTTGCCATATTGTGAGCGTTGCGACCTTGGTTTAAAGGAGACGTCGGCGCACGCCTACCATTGTTCGCGCGTTCGCCCGTTGTGGGACTCGTGCCCATTGATCGCGCATACGCTTGTGACAATGTGTCGCCCCCGTATACCGGAGTGAAACGGATGGTGTTTCTGTCGCTGCTGGCCACGGCTCGAATGGTGATATGGTCGACGTGACTGGAGGAAGTCTTGCGGGGCGGCCGTCTTTCGCATCAGGATCTGATCCGATATTTTGAGCATCAGCTCAAAATGAAGATTAGAACTGATCGGAAACGGTTGGTTCCGACAGAGTTCAGCAAAAGGTGGGTGTATGTGGCGAGCCTGGTTCGCGTAACTGGGGCTAGCCTTGATTTTCTCTTTTAGACCTGCTAATCACATCGGGGTGGATTCCTTCGGAACCCTCCCACCGGGTAAGTTAAGTTCCTTTTTGTGTACCTAGTTAATGTGAGAGAATGTGTTTCCCGGCCTGTTCCCGGCACTGCCTCTTTTGTTATGATCCAGTTCGAGATTCCTAGTGCTGTGTTTATTTTGTCCCGTTTTCATCTCGTCTGGGTCAGTATTATATTTTCTCCTCCCCATCCCCTGTAGAAAGAGAGCCACTTGATTTTGTCCTATGGGCAGAATCCAGCGGCCTCTTTGTTTTGAGGGCGGGTTGGGTCCAGCTAACATCATGTTTTTGTTGATATGTTATGTTGAAAAATGTTTTATTTTGGGGATTTTTTTGTTTCAGATACTAAACCAAGCACAAATACTAGACATTTAAAATTATCTGCAGTCAGTTCTGCTAGTCTGAAATCATCGCAATTTTTGTTTACTACAGACGTGAACGTAGTATAGTCCTCATTATTTTTCTGTAGATTCAAACACTTCCACCTTTTGTGAAATAAAGATAACTTCGGATTAAACAATTCTTTTAACAGACTGATTGCTTCATCGAAATCCAAGTCTCTTGTCTTCCTTGGTAAGATGAAATCCGTGAACTTATTGTGTTCATGTTTCCCTAATTTCCTTAAGAGAAGCCTAATCTTTTTCTCAGTCGGCCACGATTTACAAACTATTTCGTAGGAGTCTTGGTATATATGATAGTATCTCTCAAACGTACTATCCTCCGAGCTTTTGTTTTTCTCGGTAATTATTTTATGTAAAACTTCCTGCATCTCTACGTAATTTTTAGTGTTTTCCTCTTGAAGTTTTTGTTGTCTTATGTCATTTTCAAGTTGTATTTCTGGAAATTTTGCAGTTTTTTTAGCATTTTCCTCCAGAAAACTTTGTTGTCTTTTCTCATTTTCTATTTGCAGTTCTTGAAATTTTTCCTGTAATTTCAATTGTTGTTGAGTCTGATATTTAATCAGTTCGAGTATTGTATTTTGGAATTGTTCCATTTTTAATTTTTCTTAAAACAACCAACTTAATGCCAAAAAAAAAAAAAAAATTCTTTCACAGAGGGGAGGGTCACAAGTTTTAACCCAAATCAAATTTTCCACAGAAGAAAGAAGTAAAATGAGACTTAGTTTTCTTGCTGCGAATATATGTGGCCAAATTTCCGTCGTTAACAATTCCGGTGCAACGACTTAAAATTTCTGTGAAACTAAATTCACTGTTGTACTCAAGGAACGCAACTGAGTTTTTTTCCTTGAGAATGTCGAAAATTTCGTTACACTTTTGTGTTGTGGACTAATTTTACAATTTCGTCACCACTATTGGGTTGTGAGGAGAGTTTGAATTTTCAGTGTCATTTCTCCGAGAGAATATCGAATAATCCACGTCGCTACTGTTGAGTTGTGCGACGAATTTTGAAATTTTAATGTTTCCTCCGTGTGAATGTCGAATATCTTCGTCGCCACTGTTGAGTTGTGCAGGTAATAACAACAAACAACAGAAATATAAATATAATAAAATGTATTACGGAAGAAAGATATTTACAAAGTTGGTTTGTATAATGCAGGAAAACAAGGTATTAATGTGTACGTCTCTGTACATGGTAGAGTGCAATTAATCACTTCCGGTTTACAACCGGAAATTCACGACTGACTCGTGATCTGTACTGATCTGAAAGTGATCTCGAACTCCCGGCACTACCACCATATATAGTGCCTGGAACCGTTCATTACTCTTGAAAGGTGGAGAGCGCCTTAACATGAACAAACTTACATAGATAGGTAGACAGATAATGAACAAACTTAGATAGATAGATAGATAGATAGATAGATAGATAGATAGATAGATAGATAGATAGATAGATAGATAATGAAAAAACTTAGATACATAGATAGATAGATAGATAGATAGATAGATAGATAGATAGTGAACAAACTTAGATAGATGGATAGATAGATAGATAGATAGTGAACAAACTTAGATAGATGGATAGATAGATAGATAGATAGATAGTGAACAAACTTAGATAGATAGATAGATAGATAGATAGATAGATAGATAGTGAACAAACTTGGATAGATAGATAGATAGTGAACAAACTTGGATAGATAGATAGTGAACAAACTTAGACAGATGGATAGATAGTGAACAAACTTAGATAGATAGATAGATAGATAGATAGATAATGAACAAACTTAGATGGATAGATAGATAGATAGATAGTGAACAAACTTAGATAGATGGATAGATAGATAGATAGATAATGAACTAACTTGCATAGATAGGTAGACAGATAGATAATGAACAAACTTATATAGATGGATGCTTATTTTGTACAGAATATTTTTTTATTTAACCAGAGTATTTATAATTAATCTAAATTTGTATATTTAATCTTAATTTTTGATTTAGGAAAACGATTTTTCTATTAAATTTTAATTAGATCACAGTTTGGAAACCGATTTTTTCTATTAAATTTTAAACTTTAATTAGATCACTGTTTGCGGTAAGATTTAATGTAAGAGGTAAAATTTAATGTTAAAATTTTAAGGTAATAGGTAAGCAGGTAATAAGTGCGTAATAGGTAGAATTTAATGTAGGAGGAAAGATTGAATGTTTGTATTTAAGGTAATAGGTGAATAGGTAATAAGTGTGTGTTTTATTAAAGTTGAAGTTTAATGTGTGTATTAAGGACAGATTTTATAATTAATCTATTTATGTATATTAAACCTTACTTTAGAATTTAGTAAATCGATTTTTTCTATAGAACTTTTAATTTTGAGAAAAATTTCTAGGGGGGTCCTAGCTCTAGCTTTTGTAGTATTTTTTAGCATGATTGTAAGGTTTGTTCTTTAATGTGTTTGCAGTTTACTGTGGTTTCATGCTTCTGGTTTAAAAGCTTGTTACTATTCATATATTTAATGATTTCAATTTTTTCTTGAAGAAATTGATTATATATATATATATATATATATATATATATTTCAGTCTAATAAAGCTGCTGAGAAGCAAGACATTACCCACTGTTAGGGAATATGAAAAAAGAAAAAAAAGAAGACACTATTAAAAAGAGAGAAAAATGAAAGATGAAAAATAAAGACAAAAGATGACGATTAACATATACATCGATTATATACACACACACATACACACACACATATGTGTGTGTGTGTGTCTGTGTGTGTGAATAATTTCAAACACTAACTTGCATCTATTACAAATGTCTAGATTCCATATTTTCGTTAGTTTGAAAAGCTATTTTGCCAATAAGTTAAATACCTGACTGTGAGCCATTTGAATTAATTCTTCATCGATCTGAAAAATATGAAAAAGAGTCGTGTTCAGATATTTGAATTATTTTTTAGATTAAAGCAGAAAAAACAATAAAATCACACGCATATATATATAAATAATTTCGTACATTTATTTAAATCTACTTTTAATGTCTACATCCTATATTTTCGTATTAGTTTGAAAGTTTAATTTGAAAATATGTTAAATACCTGAATTTCTTCCATTTCAATTGAGTCTTCATTTGTCTAGAAAATATGAATAAGAGTCATGTTCAGTTTCACTTTAATTATTTCTTAGAGTAAAACAAAAAAAACACAACAAAAGAATAAACTGACACGGATATATATATATATATATATATATATATATATACATATAGTTATTTTGCCAATAAATCAAATACCCGACTTTCAGCCATTTGAATTAATTCTTCATCGCTTTGAAAAATATGAAAAAGAGTCGTGTTTAGTTTGATATTAATTATTTTTTAAATTAATTTTTATATTTAATTTTAGATTATTTTTTAGATTATTCATGTGCGTTGTGGAGCAGTGGATATCGACTCGGAACGAGAAATCGGGGTGCATAGTTCGAATTTCAGTTGAATTCTTTGCATTCACATACGCACAAATATCCTTGGGAAAGTTATTAATCCGTGTCTTCTCTCCAGTTATGGGTTAAATATCAGGACAGACTTGGTTGTATAGCCTTGGCTGGCAACCAGTCTACCGCAGAAATTAATGGCAACCTACTGCGGGATAATCTTCATGTTTCTTTCGAGACATGATCGCCAAAGTGTGTATCACGTATGGCCCTTAACTGACTGACGTCTTTATATATATATATATATATATATATATATAAAAGAAAAAATATATATAAGAAAAAAATGCGAGAAGCAGTTAGCGTTTTGTTTAAAGCGTAGACTTATTGTTATATTTAGTAATATTACCTGCTTTTTTGTATAATATATTAAGTTTACATAATAGTATTTGTGTCAATACACATGTTTCGAATCCAAAGTTGACTCTTTTCAGGCGAATAAACTTGTGGCTTTATATGTCGTGATCTGTTTGTCTTTCTGACAGTCTAAAATACCGTGTATGTATAGATAAGTGGTCGGTGAGCAGGTCAGAAAGTTCATATGCGTTCATGTTTTTTGTTTGTTTTTATTTTTATTTATTTATTTTTTTCACACTCGCCCCTTAAATCTCTTAAACCTCTTAAATCTCTTAAAGTTTAATTTGAAAATATGTTAAATACCTGAATTTCTTCCATTTCAATTGAGTCTTCATTTGTCTAGAAAATATGAATAAGAGTCATGTTCAGTTTCACTTTAATTATTTCTTAGAGTAAAACAAAAAAAAAACACAACAAAAGAATAAACTGACACGGATATATATATATATATATATATATATAGTTATTTTGCCAATAAATCAAATACCCGACTTTCAGCCATTTGAATTAATTCTTCATCGCTTTGAAAAATATGAAAAAGAGTCGTGTTTAGTTTGATATTAATTATTTTTTAAATTAATTTTTATATTTAATTTTAGATTATTTTTTAGATTATTCATGTGCGTTGTGGAGCAGTGGATATCGACTCGGAACGAGAAATCGGGGTGCATAGTTCGAATTTCAGTTGAATTCTTTGCATTCACATACGCACAAATATCCTTGGGAAAGTTATTAATCCGTGTCTTCTCTCCAGTTATGGGTTAAATATCAGGACAGACTTGGTTGTATAGCCTTGGCTGGCAACCAGTCTACCGCAGAAATTAATGGCAACCTACTGCGGGATAATCTTCATGTTTCTTTCGAGACATGATCGCCAAAGTGTGTATCACGTATGGCCCTTAACTGACTGACGTCTTTATATATATATATATATATATATATATAAAAGAAAAAATATATATAAGAAAAAAATGCGAGAAGCAGTTAGCGTTTTGTTTAAAGCGTAGACTTATTGTTATATTTAGTAATATTACCTGCTTTTTTGTATAATATATTAAGTTTACATAATAGTATTTGTGTCAATACACATGTTTCGAATCCAAAGTTGACTCTTTTCAGGCGAATAAACTTGTGGCTTTATATGTCGTGATCTGTTTGTCTTTCTGACAGTCTAAAATACCGTGTATGTATAGATAAGTGGTCGGTGAGCAGGTCAGAAAGTTCATATGCGTTCATGTTTTTTGTTTGTTTTTATTTTTATTTATTTATTTTTTTCACACTCGCCCCTTAAATCTCTTTTGTTTTGGGAATTATTCACCTTACGTTAATAGGAAATATTTTTTACACTTTGATTTCGTCTTTATACTTTAAAATTGTTTTCAGCGATTTTGATTTTATACTGCTGGTTATCTAGTTCTTTTAGTTTTGTTTTTGGTATCCTACTTTTTGTAACGGTTCGCTATATTTTTTTTATTTTTTTTTGTGCGTTTGAATTTAGTGTATCTGGATGTGTGTCTCAGGCTTTTCATGTTGTTTTGTTGAGGGAAGGCTTTTTATAAATATTTCTTCCTGCAACATGAGTGTGCCATAATCTGCATTTTGGTAGATAGGCATAACTCTGAATTTACTTCCACTGCATTCATGTAAGCGTTGGAAAACGTACAATTTCTTGTTATTGGCTGGTTTAATATTACTTCTGTGCAAGACTACTTTTTTTATTCAGAGCTTGTGTTGCCCCTACGTATATTTTTGCGCATTCATCGCATTTGGGCATAAATTACGTCCTATTTCTGTTTTTAATATATATATATTAAAAACAATATATATATATATATATATATATATATATATATATATATCAGCTCAATAAAGCTACTATGAAGCAAGACCTTATCCTCTGTTAGGAAATATGAAAAAAGGAAGACACTTTTAAAGAGAAAGAACAGTAAAAGATCGAGAATTAAGAAAAAAGATGACGATTAACATTGCAAAGAACAAAGAAGAAATATACATCGATTATATACACACACACACATATATATATATATATATATATATATATGTTAATAATTTCAAACACTAATTTGCATCTATTACTAATGTCTAGATTCCATATTTCCGTTAGTTTGAAAAGTTATTTTGCCAATAAGTTAAATACCTAACTTTCAGCCTTTTGAATTAATTCTTTATCGATATGAAAAATATGAAAAAGAGTCGTGTTCAGTTTGATATTAATTATTTTTTAGATTAAAGCAGAAAAACAATAAAATCACACGCATATATATATATATATATATATATATATATATATATATATATATAATTTTGTACATTTATTTGAATCTACTTCTAATGTCTACATTTTATACTTTTATTAGTTTGAAAGTTTAATTTGCAAATATTTTAAATATATGTCAGGCTTTTCATGTTGTTTGTTGATGGAAGGCTTGTATTTTTTTATAAATATTTCTTCCTGCAACATGAGTGTGCCATAATCTGCATTTTGGTAGATAGGCATTATTCTGAATTTACTTCCACTGCATTCATGTAAGCGTTGGGAAACGTACAATTTCTTGTTATTGGCTAGTTTAATATTACTTCTGTGCAAGAGTACTTTTTTTATTCAGAGCTTGTGTTGCCCCTACGTATATTTTTGCGCATTCTGTTTTTAATATATATATATATATATATATATATATATATATATATATATATATATTAAAACACAAATAGGGCTTCTAAAAAAAGAACAAAGACTAATCTGAGCTGCAATCAAAAAATATAATTTATGCTAAATGTGATGGATGAGCAAAAATATACGTGCGTACAACACAAGCCCTGAATAAAACAGTAGCATTGCACAAAAGTAACATTAAACTAGTCATTGGTGTTTGATAGATTTTAAATTAGGTTTCAATAAGTAGACTCTTGTCTTCTCTCTTTAGCTTGCAAAAAATATAAAAACGATTCATGTTCAGTTTTATTTTAGGCATTTTTTAGACTGAAGCAGAAAAAATATGCTTACATGCATATATATATATTCGTCTAGTGGCCCGAATATTCAAGAAATCTTGTTAAAGAAAGTTATGCACTATTTGACAGGGTGTATATATATATACACACACACACACACACACACACACACACACACACACACACACACATATATATATGTATATATATATATATATATATATGAAGTTTTTTTTAAATTAATTATTTCAAAAATAATTTCATCCGTTTGTGAATAAGTGCTAAAAGTTTCATTAAAATCCGACAATTATTTGATTTCTACAAAACAATCTCCAAATTAATGTGGTTGTTAACGGGAAAAAAAAAGAAGTTATGTAATATTACGTTTTCCATTTTCAACTCTCGGAACGATTTGGCTCCCCGCTAACGATAATAAAACCAAAACTTCGAACGTGTTAGAAGGGATTAAAAAATTTTATAAAATAATTAAAAAACACTTTGATCTTTCCTCTGAATAACAACATTCGTCCTGGGTATGGCAGTAAACTGCATCCAGTAGCAAGGCCTCTGATTAGGAGGTTGTGAAGAGCATGGAACAACCTCTTAATTGCTGCTGTTCCCAGGTTCACTCTGCCCCGGAGTGGTAGTACCTGTTAGGGTTCCAGCTATGGGCAAATAGTTAACCCCCAAACTGGGGTCAAGACACTATGAAATTATAAAAATGCACTTTTATAGAAACATATACATAAAAATAGACTTTTATAGAAAGATACACATTTTTGAAGGAAAAAAAAATTATTACCATAATACATTTTTGAAAAAAAAAAATTATTACCAGCAATACATTTTTGAATACAAAACTAGAAGACATCTTCAGTTTTCTAAAATAAAAAAAAATTCATCAAAATCTGACTAAATCAACTTTCTAACTATAACCGAACATTAAAAAAAAGTAACCCTTAAAACCCTAACCTTTTTGGAATTAAATAATCCACAGAGGTTGATATGCCGTTAAGCAAAACTCAAACAAACAAATCAAAGTTATTAACAACATAAACATTCTGATAAAAAAAAGTTCGTTTTTATTAAATTTTGAACCTTTTTTTTCTTTTTATGTTTTTATATGAGATTTAGTGGAATTAACTAATATATGCATACGAATTTTGATCAGTCTGAAAAATATTAAAAAAAACTTCATGTTCAATTTGATTTTAATCAGTTTTAGATTCTTCTATAAAAGCCATGACCGCCTACTTTCAGAAGGGACAAGAGGTCCCTTCTGAAAGTAGGCGGTCATGGCTTTTTATACTCCGTATCCCTTGTAGCTTTTACTACCCTTTCTCTTGTTACCCCTCCCAAATCCTGCTCTACCATCCATTTGCCCATCATGTATGTCATCTTACACTTTCCCCTGTTAACCTTTCCATCTGTCGGTCCGGTGAGTATCAGATTCTCTATGCCCTCCTTTCTCATTAAATTCCTCAGAAACTTCAGATGTTTTTTTCCTGATGTTAAATATCACCTTTCTTTTCGTGTACATCCTGTCCAAAATCTCGTCTTGCATCCTCAGGATCTATCTGTAGTACCACATCATGGTTGCTTCAACTCTTTCCTTCATCTTTGATGAGATTGTCCAGCATTTGCTGCCGTTTAAGGACAGACACCGCATAACAATCTAGTACTCTTTTCTTTGTTTCCAGCGAAATTTCCCGTCTCTCAATAATCTGATTAGCATTTGGAATGTGTCGTTGGCCTTCAGATGTCAGTGTCGCACTTTCCGTCCGTTGTTAGAACATTTCCCAGGTATTAAAATTCCTGTAGCTGTTTGATTTTAGTATCCCTGACCTGTAGTTGGCATTTTGGGCTCCTTTTTATTTTTACTGAAGACCATGCATTCATTTTTCTCGTAGTTTATGTTTAGTTCTTTCTTTAGCTACATCCTGTAGAATATCTTGTAGTTTCCTTTCCGTGCCTGCTACCAGCACTGTAACATCTGCGGATCTTATATTGTTTAGATTGTGTCTACTGTTGTTTAGATTGTGTCCACTATTGTTTAGATTGTGTCTACTATTGTTTAGATTGTGTCCACTATTGTTTAGATTGTGTCCACTATTGTTTAGATTGTGTCCACTATTGTTTAGATTGTGTCTACTATTGTTTAGATTGTGTCCACTATTGTTTAGATTGTGTCCACTATTGTTTAGATTTTGTCTACTATTGTTTAGATTGTGTCTACTATTGTTTAGAGTGTGTCCACTAATGATGAATCATTGCAGCTCATCCACTTCACTCAGAATTGTCTCACTATATATGTCGAATAGATCTGGTGAGACGACACACCCTTGTCTTACACCCCTTTCTATTTTTGTATATCTTCTGAACTCATTTCCTGTCCACATGCAGGCGGTTTGCTGCTAGTACAGGTTTTTGATTATTCTAATGACTAACCTGAATATGTCATTGTTGCCAAACTTCTCTATTGGGTCTTTGTAGCGTACTTTGTCGAAAGCCTTTGCGTAATCTATGAAACACAGTACACGTATTTCTGCTTTTTTATTGCCCTTTCTGATAACATTATGATCATAAATATCGCGTTTCTTGTTCCGGTTTCTTTGACGAACCCTTACTGTTCTTGTCCTGTCTCTGGCCTGATTCTACTGCGCGGAATTCGGTTGATGAGTTTTCTTATGTAACTCATTTAGCTGATTGTTCGGTGTTGTTCAGATACTTTTGCGCCTGGCCTCTTGGGCAGTGCTAAAAAGGTCAATCTGCTTTTTCGGTGTCTCGCTACTGTTGTAGATTTCATTATTTCTGTAATTTTGTCTACGCCGAAATCGTATAATGCTGCCAGAATCTCTATTAAAATGTAGCCTGATTCCGCTGCTATTTTCCCATTCAATTTGGCCAGTGTGACTTCCACTTCGGTTTGAATCTTTCCTGTCCGTCAGTATTTCTGTGCATTGTTGGTTGCTCTCACTTGTCGGGAAATAAATCTCCGATATATTCGTCCTATCGTCAAAGTATTTTCTCTTCATCTAATATTGGCATTCCAGCCTTGGATTTTATGCATCCTGTTGATGAGCATGTCATTTATTCTGTTAGTTCTCTATTTTTGTTATGCATGTCCCATTTATTAGTCATACTCAATCCCTCTATTTGTACACATTTGTCATTGAGCCATTCTCCTTCAGCCTGTCTGCCATTGCACCTTATTTCCTTGTTTAGTATTCCGTTCCATGAATTGGCATTGTTTTTTGTCACTTTTGCACAATACCCATAATTAAAACTAACGCTTCATTCCGTGCGCCCATTTCGAGTTTCCGTTTCCAATATGTCTCTCGTATTTTTCATACTGTCTATATGTTTTTCCTGCAGGTTGATGCTACCTCGACTGCATAAATTTAAGCGTTCTACTATATTGGCAGCTAGGTCTCACAGTTTTACTTCTGAAATAGCTTGATGCAACCATACGGTCTATTCTAATAGTGTCTTTTCTTCTATCCAGTGAATGTCCTCTGGTTTATGGCATTTCTGCTGTGTACGATATTCAACATCAATTGCTATCGGTAGTCTTTTCGCAACCTGTTCTTTTATTGTTGTTTTTCCTTTCTTTTTTTTAAAATCATTTCACCCCAATCAACGTAGGATCGCCACAGGTATGCAGGAGTTTACAGTGAGAGAAAACAAAAATCAGAGTACAGGGATAGTAAAGGTTAATACGCAAATTATTATTGATGAGGTAGCGTGTTCTATAAAGATTAGTCATCTTTCTGTCTATTAAATCCATGACGTGATCGTCTTTCATAAAGTCTGTGAGATACGAGTGCCAAGAGAGCTTTCCGTAGGGCACAAACGCAAACGTGATGTCTGTCAAATTTTACTTGACCATTACAACAATGACGGCAAAGAATTCGTGGATTCTGTCTGTCTTTTCTGTAAATATTTTCATGGCAATAGTTCTGATTAACTTTTTTCCTTACTACTTGTTTTTATCGTTTCACTCCAAGCAAGGCGGTACCGCCACTGATGCGCAAGGGGCTACATAAGAGTAAAGGTTTAGACAAGGGGAGAATGAAGAGAAAGACGGACCAGTTACAGTGGGTGTCAGAGAAAGGTCGAGAGAAGGATGGAAGCACAGGTGGGAAAACAGTTGCGAAGGTAGAGAGAAAAGATAGAACAAGGTATTCAGGATGATGTAGAAAGAACTGGAGTCAAGTAGATAAGAGATGGGTATTGACATTGCATTTAAATTCCTGGAGATTGTAGCCGTCAGAAAAGCAAGAATACGGAAGGGAGTTCCACAGGCGGGAAGTGCGAGAAAAGAAGCTGATGAAGTACAATTGATGGCTGCATTTGGTTGAGCTAACTGTAAGTGGGTGGGACCTTGTTGGCAGTTTGGTTACTACATAAATTTAAGCCAGCTACTAAATTGGCAATTAGGTCTCACAGATTTACTTCTAAAATATCTAGATGCAACCATAAGTATTTTTCTTCCTCTTAGTGGAAGCTTTCTGGTTTATGGCTTTCCTGTACCTACGATCTTCAACATCAGTCACCATCTTTAGTCTTCTTGCAATCTTTTATTTTATTGTTTTTTTTTCTCCTCATTACAGTCTTTCTATTTTCTTTCAGTCTCTGTAAACCCTGACCTCTTAGTAGCATTATCGTCTTTCATAGGGTGAGATGATTTTAAAAATTATTATGTTCATGGTTGAATAAGCTCTTTGTGAGTTCCACGTGTATAAACACAAATAGTAATTAGCCTGTTGAATCATTAAATATTGGAGATTAACGACTTTAAGAAAACATTGGAATGTAATCATAGGTATGAATGCATATCATTATTTAAAGAAATAAGAGGGTACAAATGAAAATCTTGATATTTTTTCTATTTCACTGAAGCAGATATTAAAAACAAGAAAGTGTTTTTTCTCCGTTTCACGAAAAGAGTATCTCTGATATGTCTTTTCCGTTTTTTCCCGATCAAAACGCTTGCATGCTTTCTTCCTTCTTTCATTGATTCAATTGTTTATTTAAAATCAAATGATGTTTAATTGTTTACTTAAGTTTCCTTAAAGAACACGATATATGATAGCCTTCTGTGTAGTTCATTTCAAAGAACACCATATATGATAGCCTTCTGTGTAGTTCATTTCAAAGAACACCATATATGATAGCCTTCTGTGTAGTTCATTTCAAAGAACACCATATATGATAGCCTTCTGTGTAGTTCATTTCAAAGAACACCATATATGATAGCCTTCTGTGTAGTTCATTTCAAAGAACACCATATATGATAGCCTTCTGTGTAGTTCATTTCAAAGAACACCATATATGATAGCCTTCTGTGTAGTTCATTTCAAAGAACACCATATATGATAGCCTTCTGTGTAGTTCATTTCAAAGAACACCATATATGATAGCCTTCTGTGTAGTTCATTTCAAAGAACACCATATATGATAGCCTTCTGTGTAGTTCATTTCAAAGAACACCATATATGATAGCCTTCTGTGTCGTTCATTTCAAAGAACACCATATATGATAGCCTTCTGTGTAGTCCATTTCAAAGAACACCATATATGATAGCCTTCTGTGTAGTTCATTTCAAAGAACACCATATATGATAGCCTTCTGTGTAGTTCATTTCAAAGAACACCATATATGATAGCCTTCTGTGTAGTTCATTTCAAAGAACACCATATATGATAGCCTTCTGTGTAGTTCATTTCAAAGAACACCATATATGATAGCCTTCTATGTAGTTCATTTCAAAGAACACCATATATGATAGCCTTCTATGTAGTTCATTTCAAAGAACACCATATATGATAGTCTTCTGTGTAGTTCATTTCCTTCATAGATGATATTGACTCTTCACAATTTCCTGTACTTTGTATCACTTTGTAAAATGTGGCTTTTTACTGTCTCGCCTAATCCCTGTTCTTTCATCCCTTTGCAAAAGCTCATTACGTAGTCTATTCACTGTTTTCACTCTATCTTTTTTTTTGTCCTGAGTGTGTCAAATTTTCTAATCCTTTATCTTCATTATGCGTCTCAGAAATTTCAGATTTTATCAGTTTCTGATTCTAAAAGTACTTTTTGTTTCTATTTTATAGAAAATATTTTTCGTCGCTACTCACATATTCCATTCATGATATACTCAGCATCCTTCTGTAGAGCCACATTTCTGTTACTTCATTTCTTCTTCATCTATGATGCAATTGTCCTGCATTTATTGCCATATATAAAAACCAATATTACATTCCAGTACTTTTCTTTGTAGGTTTTTTCTTGTTTTATAATACTTTGCTTAGCTTTTGGAATACATCGTTTCTTTCACAATGTACCTTCGAATTTCAGCGTCGCATTTTCCATCCTCTGTTAAAATATTTTCAACATATTTAAATTTTTGTACTTGACTTCCAATTTCTAAATCGCATGTAGGGCTGTATGTATATGTCTAACTCGAGAAAATAAAAGAAGTTATTTTGAATTTAAAAAATGCATATCTATTTAATTTAAATATAGTTGTTTGTTTGAAATGTTTTTAGTTTCAAGTGCCTTCAATTCTACGCCCTTTCTATTCAGTTACTAGCAATAACAGGTCAAGCGTCTAGCTTGAAAAACTTGTTATTCCAACTTTGACAATATTTAACCTAACTAGAATTTTGTAAAGGAAGGGGAATAACTCTTTCCGCAAAAATGTACTTGATCATCATGCGAGTTTTACCCAGACATTTCACTACAAACTTTGCAAAAATAAAACTAAAACTGCAAAACTTTTACACTTTGATTTTTTTTTTTACTAAAATTTTAATTCGAGTTGAAAGATAATGGCCTAAAGCTAATCAGATTAAAAAGAAAATTAAAATTCCGTATGAACATTTTTAGGCAATTTAAAACTTTCACGTTTTACATAAGTAAGTCACTTCAGTAGTTTACTAATATATATTTTTATTCTATTTAATAGGAAAAAAAATGAATGTTCACGAATTTACCGAAAAAATAGCATACAATGATAAAAAAACGATCCAAACTTGCCAAAAACCAAGTTTTATCATCAAAAAGTTAGTTAATATTAAGAAAAGGAAAGAACGAAATATTTTTATTTCTTTTTAAAACATTCGGAATTTTGATTAAATTTTTTTTTTTTATTTTTTTTTTCCTGTGTCAGAGGATGGAGTATAAATTAGAATTTAGCGTCTTTTTTAGGATGAAAGAGACATTAATTTGGAAACTCTATCAAAAATTAAATAATTGCCGGAAAATTTTCAGGACTTATTTACAAACTGATAAAATTATTTAAGAAAGTTTTTACTTTTTTTTTCCCTAAGTATTGGGAAAATATTTTTTGCCTCATTTTCTCACTTAATTTTATGAAAAATCGAGCAAATTCAAAAGTGTAATATTTATTTGTTTCCATTAGAAGTTTTTTTTTTTTCAATTTAAATCATCAATATTTTTCTTTTTTATTTTCATTTTTGTCTGTTGTGTAAATTCCGATTATATCCTTGGATTGAATAACAGGACAGATCGGTATATATAGCCTTGGTTGACAAACGGTCTACCGCAGAAGATAATGGCAACCTACTGCGGAAAAATCTTCTGCCTACTCAGTCAAGGATCGAAAGAGACATGATCGCCCAACTGTGTATCACTTATGGCAATTAAGTGACCGAATGAAAGACGAATGCGGCAGAGATCCGTCAAAACTAACTCGGAAACCACTTAATGGTGATTGCCTAAGCGCAGCTTAGATGTGACACAAGGCCGAAAGTATGGGACACCCAGTGAGGATTGAGCTCACTACTCAATAGTAATGATTCTAGCGAGACAAACTTGCTAATCATTACACCACCTCGAGGTGCCCCGAAAGCCACTTAATTGTTCTACCACAAAAGAGGGAAACGGTTAAAAATATAGTTTCATCATTCCCGACTCTGCGCTACTGTAGTAATTTTAAATGGCTATTCTTTGAATGACTATTAACTTCACTATAAATTCTATTATAAAAGAAAAAACTATTTGCTTAAATTTCATTGCGTATAATATGTTAGAAAAATAACAAAAAAATGGGGAAAATTCTTTTAAGAACGGGTTATTCAGTTTTTCTCCCAAGGAAGTAAAATGCAATACTTTTTATAATAAGTTTTCTCTCTCTCTCTCTCTCTCTCTCTCTCTCTCTCTCTCTCTCTCTCTCTCTCTCTTTAAGTGCCATACGTGATACACGCTTGGGCAATCATGTCTCGAAAGAGACATGACTGACTGGGCAGATGATTATCCCACAGTAGGTTGCCATTACTTTCTGCGGTAGACTGGTTGCCAACCAAGGCTATAGAACCCAATCCGTCCTATTATTTAACCCATAACTGGAGGGAAGAGACGGATTAATACCTTTCCCGAGGGTATTTGTGCGTAAGGTATACCCTTATAATAAGTTAGTATTTCAAAAGCTGATATGTTCTTTTTTTACATGCTGTTTCATTTGTTTTCCATGTCTATTCTTTTTCGTAAATTATTAAATGAAAAAGTGAAGAATGGCGTGAATTAATTATAGCAGGGGGCTACGTAAGAGTGAAAAGATTGGAAAAGGGAAAGCCGGAAACCACATCCTAAACAGGGAACAAGGGATGAGCCTCTTCACCTTCTCAACAGACGTGGGTGGAGTGTGAACCGGTCGATAGTTTAGACTATCTACTCCAATTGAGAAAAAAAAAAACAAAGAAAAGAAAAGAGTAAAAAGATTGGAAAAGGGAAAGCCGGAAACCACATCCTAAACAGGGAACAAGGGATGAGCCTCTTCACCTGTTCAATAGATGTGGGTGGAGTGTGAACCGGGCGATAGTTTAGTCTATCTACAACAATGAAAAAAAAAGGAGTGAAAAGATTGGAAAAGGGAAAGCCGGAAATCACATCCTAAACAGGGAACAAGGGATGATCCTCTTCACCTTCTCAATAGACGTGGGTGGATTGTGAACCGGTCGATAGTTTAGACTATCTACGCCAATTGAGAAAAAAAAAAATAAGAAAAGAAAAGAAAAGAGTAAAAAGATTGGAAAAGGGAAAGCCGGAAACCACATCCTAAACAGGGAAGTAAGTGAATATTTGTTTTTGTTTTTGCTTTTTTTACTCCCTCGGCGGTGCTTTATTCTTTAAAAAAGCGATGATCAAAATATTAATAAAACCCAAACATATGAAACTGGATTTGGGTACCTCGACGTGGTGTAATGGTTTCAGTAACTTTCCCATCGCTGTAACAAAATTCTTTGAGCATTTTCTAGAAATGTGGCATGTTTAAAGTATTAAGAAGAAGCTAGCCAGTTCCATATAAGAAACTGGTGTTGGGGCATTCGGGGTAAAAGAAAGTGAAAGGCTTCAACCGGAAAGAAGATGGTTGATTAGGTGCAGCGGAAACCTCGATAAACTAAGGAAAGAAAAGATAGATGAGAAAGAGTTCAGAAAGCTGGAATCCCAGGAATCCGAGGATGCATAGAACGCGCTTTTTCCACCCGGGATACTATCCAGGATGCAAAGAAGCTCAAGAAAGACCTGCGATTTAGAGACCAGGAATGAGAGCGACGTATGCCACAAGACATTTGATATGGTTAAAGAATTGAAAGTGCACGAAAGTAGAGTTTATAAGAAGAGAATGCTATGTAGTCCAACAGGTCGTAAAACACATTGCCAGCCCTCCTAGCAGTTAAACCACAAAGGAGAGACTGCGGTCAGAGTTAATAGCTGACACTTCTATTGAACAACCCATCTTGGGTGTAGGTGTGGAGATAATGAAAACATAAGTGTTGTGGCCAACACCGAAAGGTAAAGACAGCTATAAACAGTTAGAGGAGACAGTCTGTGAATTAACCTGTAAAATGAAGGGATCAATAAAGGAGAAGCTGAAGAGCTAACCAGTTCCATAAATGAAGCTGGTGTTGAGCTGTTCGAGGCAAAGGAAAATGAGAGGATTCAATGGTCGATTAGGCGCAGCGGAAACCTCGATAAACTACGGAAAGAAAAGATAGATGAGAAAGAGTTCAGAAAGCTGGAATCCCAGGAATCCGAGGATGCATAGAACGCGCTTTTTCCACCCGGGATACTATCCAGGATGCAAAGAAGCTCAAGAAAGACCTTTCAATGAGTTGGCTTGATTTGGCTAATGCATATGGGTCAGTCTCGCACGAACTCTTGATGAAGGCAATGGATCAATTATTCACTCCAGAAAAGGTGCAGAAGCATTATGACAGCTTTAAGATGCGTTTTACCACCACCATATTAATAACAGATTGGCACACTTTAGAAGCCGGTATTGCAGCAGCATGTACCATTTCAGTCATATGGTTTATATTGGTAATGAAGTTGAGATCAGCTGGCTTTATCGAAGAAATGGCATTGGTTAACTCACCAAAGAAAGTCTTTATGGACGATATGACACAGCTATCGAGAAATACAGATCAGATGAGAAGTGTCGTAATGAGGCTTGATCAATTGATAAGATGGATCAGGATGAAATTCAAGACAAAGAAGTCACGAAGCCTGACCTTTGCGAAAGCAGTGCAAAACCAAGAGAGATTTAAGAAAGAATGCCAACAGTGAAAGAAGAACCGCAAAAGAGGCTACTAAGAGGGTATTGTTATATATTATCCGACCTGGTGCGTAATTTTACGCAGAGGTTTATTTTTATGAAATAGCAAACATTTATGCAAACGGACCAGCAAAAGAAGGTAAAATTGTTTTGAAAGTATTTGATTGTTTTGAAAGTTTAAGAATGCAGACATCAGGTGACAGGCGAAATTGTGTTTTGATAACCAGCGTAGCCAAGGTCTGATAATATAAACTTCGAAATGTTTTATAAACAATGTTCTTAATACATGACATGGCAAAAACAAGATTCGCGATAAATAGATAAGAAAACAGTTGAGTTGGCAGTAATTAAGAAGTCAGGCAGCAGTTGAGATCGGAAGACAGACTGAGAGAGAGACAGAGGGCGAGCGGCCTCTTGGCTGGCTTCTTCGTGCGCGTCGTGTGTGCTGATACCCCAACCTGAACCACCTTCATTTCACAGCCATGTCACCAAAAAACGAATTAAGAAAATGTTGTATACCTTTATACGTGTTATTGTCGTCATTTTATTAAGTGAGTTTATCGTCATGTTATCAACATGAAGAAGACAGTCGAATTTATTAGAAAAAAGATAAGCTTTTGGTTGAAGTTAGATTTTTGTTGGTTTCTTGGTGGGTATACAACAGTATGCTAGTGCTCTTTCAGATAGAAGTATAGGCATTGAAGTGCAAAAGCAGGCAGAAGACGGACTCGGAGCGATTGACAAGACAAAGCTACCAGGAAAGATTAAGATCTAGATGATGCAGTTCCGGTTGTATCTTCGTCTTGACTGGATGTTGCAGATTTATAACATCGCATTATATGGCAGAGGTGGTTCACTTGAACTACCCCTGAAATGAACTGTCGAAGTATACAAGCAGGGAAAGGTCAGAACAGTGATGATGTTACGGGACTCTAAGGATGAAACAATTCGATATAATCTACCACAGGTGAAGACAGCAAGGAAGTGAGATGCAGCAGGCGAAACTGAAAATATCTTGTCAGAATTAAAACATCAAAACATAGCTGGAAAAATACAAAGTGGCAGAGCAGGATTAGGTGTGAACCTGTTTAAGCCCTTTGCTACAATGAACCCAATAGAAAAAATGACGCAGTATGCATCATTTTAAAAAACAAAGACGGTGAAAGGATAATATTACACCAGGCTCAATGTTCAGTGCAAGGTCAAATGATATGTAGCGTATGGGGAGGTGGTTAATGTTTCTTTAATTCGGCCTTGTGTCAGACATAACTGAACTCTCTACAGCTTACAGGATTTATGCAGAATTATCATCATCAGAATTATCAGAAGGTTTACATTGTTATCAGAAGATTGTTTGTTGGCAGGTTGGTATATATAGAATTGTGTAGAATGATGCAAGAATAAAATATAGACATTTTATATGTTAAAATTAATCATTTATTAAAAGAAGAAATAACAAGAATTCGTAGAAATTAATGTTCAGTGAGAAAGTTAAGGGTAACAAGAGTTCGTACAAAATGCTCGTCGTAGTAATTGTTGAAAGAGATAAGGAGAAAGAGAAAGAGGACAATGCCCGAGTCGCTTGAAGTTGAAGTTACATTTTATATGTTTCGTCTCGCGGCACCCGTCTGACTCTCTGCTCGACTTACGCTGATGAAGTCCTTTTATTGTAATCTAGATTTTTTTCGCACTTACTCGAGAAGTCGTTTTTGGTCTTGCAAGTCGCTCCCATTAGTCAAAATCAATTTAACACCTACTTGCGAAATCTGGTTTCTTCTTTTTCTTTAAGCACATGGTCAATCTTTTTTCTATTTTTGATAAAAACCAGGATTTCACACGTCGTTCTGAACTTTTGAAAAAGTGAAGAAGAGTGTTGATTTTAATTCTTTTCTCATCCCTACAGATGAACTGGAAAGAGCGTACCATATAGATGAAGGTCGGCTAGAAACAGGTATGGAAATAAGACACATCAAGGTTATGTTTTTTGATCCGTGTTACCCTCACTCAGTTACCTGGTGAGATGGCATGCAACCGAGAGTGACAAGTGGAGATGTGAAACGGAAGGTATAATGAAGCACATACTATCTCATAGTATGTACTTCATTATAGTAGTAACTTTCTGTTTTTTTAATGTTCTGATAAAATTAAATTGTTTGAATTTTGCGATTTGATGAGATGAGTGTCAAAAACTTACCCATCGAAATAAATTATAATTTATAACCACGTAAGATGATGTTTTGAGTTTTTCCGTTTTGTATATAATATTGCTCTGGATAGTGCCCATTGAGCTCTTTGTAAAGATCTTCCTCTTTAACAATTTAATTTCCGCTTCTGCGCCACTTTTATTAGACGGGGATTTTTTCTTATTCGACCTGCCCCCCCCTCCCATTTTTGTACTGATTGAAATTTTACTCCACCGAACATTCTCCCAGCTTGATATAAACTGTGACATTAACTATTTCCAATGATTAGACTTTATTTTCTCTTCTGTGTATTTACGTATCTATTTACTCTTTGCTGCTATTATTGCAATCTATCCATTCTCTGTAATGGAATTTTCTGAACAGATGTAGAGGCTCATCCCTTGTTCCTTGTTTAGGATGTGGTTTCCGGCTTTCTCTTTTCCAATCTTCTCACTTTGTTTTTTTTATTGTTATTTTTTTTCAATTGGAGTAGATAGACTAAACTATCGCCCGGTTCACACTCCACCCACGTCTATTGAACAGGTGTAGAGGCTCATCCCTTGTTCCCTGTTTAGGATGTGGTTTCAGGCTTTCTCTTTTCCAATCTTTTCACTTTGTTTTTTTTATTGTTATTTTTTTTCAATTAGAGTAGATAGACTAAACTATCGCCCGGTTCACACTCCACCCACGTCTATTGAACAGGTGTAGAGGCTCATCCCTTGGTCCCTGTTTAGGATGTGGTTTCCAGCTTTCTCTTTTCCAATCTTTTCACTCTTACGTAGCACCCTGCACATCAGTGGTGTTACCGCCTTGCTCGGGGTGATATGATTAAAAAAAAAAAATTAATTTTCTTTTCATTCATATTAGCTTTAGGTCATTATCTTTCAACTAGGACCAAAATTTTAATTAAAAAGTAATTTAAACTATTTTTAAAAATTCGGCAGTTTTTGTTTGTATTTAGAAAGTTTGCAGCTCTCTCGAGAAAACCAGAAAAATTCTAGATAAAACTCACTAATGATGATACTTTTTTGGAAAGAGTTATTCCCCCTCTCTTACATATTTTAGTTTTCTTAAATATTGTCGAAGTCAGAATAACACCTTTCTACTGTTTCATCATTCCCGCCTCTGCGCCACTTTAGTAATTTTAATTGACTATTAATTTTACTATAAATTTTATTATAAAAAAAAATATTTGTTTTAATTTCATTGTGTATAAAATGTTGAAAATTTACAAATAATTGAAAAAAACTAATAAAAACGAACTTTTTCCATCAAAATGTTTATATTATTATTAAAAGGAAATAGCAAAGCAATTTTTAATTATTCTAAAAGATTTTTTAATCCCTTCTAACATGTTCGAAATTTTGGCAGAAAATCTTTTGTTTTGACGAGTTAGCCGGTAACCAAAACGTTATAACTGTTTACAATGGAAAACGTAATGATGACATCATCCACTTTTTTTCCGGTGACAAATACATTAATTTGGAAATTCTCGCAAAAATCAAATATTTGTCGGATTTTAATAAAACTTTTAGTACTCATTCACAAATGAATGAAATTATTTTTAAAATTATTGTTTAAAAATCTTAGTAAAAATACATTTTTTTATCTCTGTTACCACCATTCCACATAAATCCATTAAATTTTTTATACAGTTTATTCTGTTGCGGTCTTTGATCTTATTAGTTAAACGCAGGACTCATTGGAGAATATAAATCACCTTCTTTTTTTTTTTTAATTTTGCCTCTGTATCCGAAAATCAGCTCCGAAAAGTAAAATAAAAAAGTAATAAAATATATTATTTAATTTGATAAGCTTTTAATTGCTTAAATTTGCTTAAATAAATAATAAAAATTAAGGACATTATAGTCTGAAGAAAAAAAAATTTCAATCACTAACAAAATTTTAAAAGATTTTTTTTAATTTAATTTTTTTTTATTATAATAATTTATAAAGTTTCAAAAATATTTTTAAAATCTTCAAAGAACTGTTGCGGTTAAATTTTTTAGTTAAGAATTGACGATTATATTGCCTATCGAAAATTGAAAAGTTTAATAAAAATCATTTTGCCTTCATATTTTTAAAATAATTTAAATTGTGTGTATTTGAACTTTTTTTTTTTTGTATAGTAATTTCTATGTGCAAATTAAAAGGTCAGAGTTATCTCCCTTACTCGAAAAAATTTTATACAATTTTGTCACTTGTGAACGCCATAAACTTTTTATCTTATCTCTAATCAGCCACCTGTCAACACGTTTGATATACAGACAAGTCAAAAAGTTAAAATCTGTGATTAAGAAATAGTTTTATTCTAAATTTCACGCTATAAATAAGTAATACTTGTGTAAATCAGATTAATTTAATATAAAATTTGCTAATTTTCCAAAAATAATGTGTCACAGATGTATATTTTATTTTTTCAAGATTTCTAAAACCGAGTATTAACTTTTGTTTACAAATGTGACAATCGGTCAAAAATGACGCAAAATTAAAAAATTGAATATACATATATATATATATATATATATATATATATATATATATATATATATATATATATAGTAATCGTATCACTCCGAGCAAGGCGGTAACGCCACTGATGTGCAGAAGGCTACGTAATAGTGAAAAGATTGGAAAAGAGAAAGCCGGAAACCACATCCTAAACAGGGATAAATATATATATATATATATATATATATATATATAGCTTGGAACTTTGTGTAGCAGAGTAGGGTCCTATTAAACGCACCTTCAAGATGTCTCAGTAAAGCTTTCTTAAGGGTTTAAAGAACCATCCAAAAATAGTTGTTTGTTATAAAAAAAAAGAACCCCTATCTTGTGTTTAATCCTAAATTTGCTTGTTTAATTTTTAATGCATTGCATAAATATTGAGATTTTTTTCTTTTTTTTACAACAGTAACACCCGAAATAGATTTTAAACACAGAGACCTAAATTAGATCGTAGATCAGCAGCGTAGTAAGGGCTCCCATCAAATTAATATATATTTACTGTTTCTTTAAGGAAAAAAAATAATCTAATTTATCTAATTTATTCGATTCATTTGGTAATTGATTTTTGTATGAATGAAACTAAAAATGCATTAATAAAATGAAAGTGAATTACCGTAGTTTCATTATTTGACGCTGGAGTTAATGTTTTTATCCCCGTCATTTTATTTTGGAGATTCGGTATGCAGGAATTGAGAAATTCACAGGTAATACAATCGCAAGCGTCAGATGTAAGATACTTGAAGGTGAACAGGTGAAAACTGCACGTAAGAATTTGCGTATAAAAAGATTTTCCAGTAAATAACAGATAATAGACGTGTTCTATCGGGTGCAATTCATATGTGTTTATAACGTTTTTTCACTTTCATCAATGGTTACGTAGTGTCTCCTGTTAGAATGTTTGATTGGGTAGTGTCAGTGTTAATCGGGGATTACCCAAGAAAAATGGCGGTGACTAGTTAAATATTCAGTAGTAACGCTTTTGTTACCCGCTAACTCAAATCAAAACAAGAGCTTCTCCCAAAATTTCGAACATGTTAGAAGAGATTAGAAATTTTTTAAAAAATAATTAAAAATTACTTTGATCTTTCCTCTTAATTATAATATGAACATTTTGATGGAAAAACTTCGTTTTTATTAAGTTTGGGTTGTTTTTTATTCATACTATGCTGTTTTTTTTTTTTGTTGTTTTGTTTTTTTTTAGCGATTTAGTGGAGGTACCTACTCCTAATCCGTCTCCTGTGAATCAATTACACATGCTCGTTAAGTAGGTTATTCGCTGTTTTCCACCAGCCGTCTTGCCTTCAACATGTCCTGTGAGTGTCGTTCTCCAATTTCTGGGACACATAATGAAGAAAGATGGAGGATGGAGACGAGAAGGAAAATGATAATATCAGGAAAAGAAAGCTGAAGGTTTGGGGACATGTAATGAAGAAGGAGAGCTTAGAGAATCTGATACTCATAGGACAAAGAAAGGGAAAAGAAAGATAGGGGAAAGCAACGCACGACATACTTGACAGGCTTGAGCAAATGGGTGTCGGAGCAAGGTTTGGTAGAGGTAACAACAAATAGGATGTTTAGAGCTACAAGGGATAGGGAGATGTGGAAGGCCATGATCGCCTACGTCCTGAAGAGACACGACACATAAAAGAAGCAGCTGTGGTTTCAGTTTAGGATAAATACTGGAGCCATTATAGAGTTTAAAGCTTGCGTGTTGGTCTATGTATCGTAAAAGTGCGTGTTTGTTTACGTATAAACAATTGTAGAGAAAAAACAAAAATTGGGGATTTTTACGGGCGTTTTCTTGTCATTTTAGGGTGACAATTGATGCTGAGGGTTTTTAAATGCAGTGAGTCCTTGAGACCCTCATATGATGATTTAAGTAGGTTCCTGTGAAATTCAATGCATTCCAGCTTACAATTTATCTATTTTTATCATCGCCCAAAATAAACAAAAAAAAAAACAAAAAAAAAACATCTTGCCTTTTATATTATCATTAGAAAAAATAAGAAATGCCATATCCGATATCAAAAACTTGAAATTAATAAAATAAAATTTTAACTTACCATTACGAGCAATAAGTTTTTAAAAAAAATTAAAATTAAAAAACATGAATCATAGCGAAAAAAGCTGGTGAAAGATGTTCATTGTGGTGTAATGAAACTAAAAATAAAATGAAAATAAATTACCTTAGTTTTATTATTTGACTTTTCAGTTTGAGTTAACTTTTTTGTTTCTATATTATTATTATTTTCTAGACTCGTCATGTTGGAGAAATCCATAGGTAATACAATCGCAAGTGTCAGATGCAAGATACTTGAAGGTGAACAGGTGGAAATTGCGCCTAAGAAGTTACGTATCTTTTCCAAAAAATTTTCCAGCAAATTCAAATATTAACAGAAAGAAGAAACACGTCTGTTCAGATGCAATTCAGATACGCTTTTAAAGTTTGTTTTCTTATTGGTCACGTGCCTCCTGTTTAATGTTTGATTGGCTAAGTGTCGTTGTCGTATCAGTGTTATTTTTAGAATGGGGAATTACCTAAGAAAAATCGTGGTGAATAGTTGCAATTTTCAATTAAGAAAACGAATGAATTAAATAAATAAATCTTTTACTGTGTTTGTTTGTTTTTTGTTTTTTGTTGTTGTTGTTTTTTTTTTGTTGTTTTTTTTATGCGGGGAAGGCTCAGTAAATTGGAGTTCGGAAGATAACAGATCAAAAAGAAGTTTTTTTGGATTAGATAATGTGTAAAAAATTTACGAAACTCCAACTTAAAGAAATAGTTGTTACATCAGCGTTGCTGCTGGTACTGGGTTTATTAAAGGACGCTACTGCCATTATGTTTATGCACAACACTCTATTGTTAAGAAAGAAAGAAAGAAAGATTCTCCTTCCTCTTCTTTGTTCCATTTTTTTTTTCAGGACCTAGGCGATCATAGTTCTCCACAACTTTCCTGACCTTTGAAGTTCTTAATAAAATTGATCTTTTTGCTATATCGCCTAATCGCTATATCTCCTAATCCGTCTCCTGTGAATCAATTACACGTGCTCGTTAATTAGGTTATACGCTGTTTTCCACCAGCCGTCTTGCCTTCAACATGTCCTGTGAGTGTCGTTCTCCAATTTCTGGGACACATAATGAAGAAAGATGGAGGATGGAGACGAGAAGGAAAATGATAATATCAGGAAAAGAAAGCTGAAGGTTTGGGGACATGTAATGAAGAAGGAGAGCTTAGAGAATCTAATACTCACAGGACAAAGAAAGGGAAAAGAAAGATAGGGGAAAGCAACGCACGACATACTTGACAGGCTTGAGCAAATGGGTGTCGGAGAAAGGTTTGGGAGAGGTAACAACAAATAGGATGTTTAGAGCTATAAGGGATAGGGAGATGTGGAAGGCCATGATCGCCTACGTCCTGAAGAGACACGACACATAAAAGAAGCAGCTGTGGTTTCAGTTTAGGATAAATTTAATACTGGAGCCATTATAGAGTTTAAAGCTTGCGTGTTGGTCTATGTATCGTAAAAGTGTGTGTTTGTTTACGTATACATGATTATTGTAGAGAAAACAAACATTGGCGATTCTATTACGGACGTTTTCTTTTCTTTTTATGGTGACTAGTGATGCTGGGGGGGTTTTAAATGAAGTGATTCCCGGGGACCCACAGGTGGTGATTTAGAATAGATGAGTTACTGGGAAATTCAGTGGATCCCAACCAAGTTTCTAATAGCCTAATGATAACGGAGCTACAACCTATCTTTTTAATCAGCGTCAAAAAAAAATAAATAAATAAATTAATCATGCCGAATAACTCAATTGAAACAATACCTTTTATTTTTTCAATTGAATCAGGAAATTTAAAAAAAAAAAGTACAATTCACCGTTTAATGAAGAATTTAATTTTTCGTGTCTTATGACAGAAAAGCGTGTTTTTTTTTGTTTTTGTTTGTTTGTTTGTTTTTTGTTTTTTTAAATTATTTAGTAAATTTTGAACAAAAACAGTTGTTTTTTTTTGTTTTTTTTGCACTTTATCACTGTTCAGTTAAAACACTTGAGAATTATTTCACAACAGAGTTAGTTTTCTCTTAACTGATAAAAAGTTTTATTTAAATTTAAATAACAAAATTCAATACAAAAACACTATTTATTACACCTTAAAACACTTCAATTAAACTATATTTTTCAGAATTAACACAACATTTAAACAATTTTTTCTTTTTACTAATACCTTTTTACACTCTTGACTAAATTTGTTTTTAGAGAAGCTTATATAATTCAAACTTCAATGTGTTAAAAGAGCGTCAAATAAAAAAAGAAAGGTAAAAATAGTGTCTGATAAGGTGACATTCATATAAATTTATCTGATCGACCACAAATTGCTGTCTTAAAGTCAGGCTTCGAATGACTAAAATCAGACATCGACACATATTCTCTGAGTAGCAATTCCGATAACGTTTTGAAAGATTTATAGCGGGTATCTCTTGTTCCTTTTCTAGTTGTAGTAGGATTCTGTAGCAGGTTAACGGTATTTGGCCTTGTGGGAAGATAGCCCACTATAATTCAAAAATGATTATAAATTCAAGAAAGGCAATTAGAGTATAAAATAACACACACACACACACACACACACACACACACACACACACACACACACACACACACACACACACACACAGAATTACATATATATATATATATATATATATATATATATATACATTTCAATTAATGTTTTACAAATAATACTTGAAATAAAAGTCCAACGGAGGTAAAAGAGTTTATAGAAAATAATGAAGAGCTGAAAGAGATAAAAGGCTTAAGAATGTAGAAGCGGAGGTATATGATTGCATGTTCATTTTGAAGTTGCCGATTCTAAGGTCAGTGAGTCAGTAAGTTGGTTTGTGTGGAATGTCTTTGAAAAGGTCGGTTAGTACTTTTGAGACAGGGAGGTGGAAGAGGTCAGAATAGTAGCCACTCGACTCAAGTCAAGGGGATATCAATTACATTCTTTTCCTCAAGTCCTGACTGTCTGACGAAGCGTTTGTGTCTTCGCTTTTTATATGGACATTTTGGATCAAACGCAGCTAGTTTCGAATTTCATCCTTGTATTTGGTTTCGGGCTTCCCATTGGCTGGTAAATAAAAAAATGGTAATTTGATATTTGATTAATTTTTATTTTTCAACCGGAACATCTGCGCGAATCTACTTGCGCAGGGGTGATTTTTATTCATTCGCTTTCTGGTCGGCATAGAGCCAACATCCGGTTTGCTCGCTTTTGCTCGGTCGGTGGTATCACCACAGATTCAGGGAAAAAATGATATTATTAACCCACTGACAACGATTCCCTCGCGTTTTTGAAGGGGTTCCTTTTAGAGCTAGTACACACTAGGTGGAAACTATAAATACGAAGTATAAAAAAGTGGTTGAAAGGAGTTTTCCCGCTTTGTCGATGTAGATTCTCGAACAACTACTTTTCCCTTATTCTCAAGAGTTTTATTAAACACAACTCACTGTTTGTAAGTAAAGCTTTCTTCACAAAGGTTGCACGGAATTAAGGATGTTTTGGAAAGGGGAACAAAACAAAAATTTACCTAATTTTTTTTCACAAATGAAACTATAAATGTATTAATAAAATAAAAGTGCCTTACCTTATACTCATTATTCGAATTAACATTTTCCCATCTCTTTACTTTGGATATTTAGCATAAATGAAATGAGAAAGTCCACAGGTAATACAACCGTAAACTTGTGTGTTGAATACGAAAAAAAGTAACTTGTAGCGGATAAGGAATTAATTAAAAGCAACCTTCTTCTTCACTTTTACAAAAATTCACAATGACGTGTGAAATCCTGGTTTTCCCAAATAGAAAAAGGATTGACCATGTGCTTAACGAAAAAGTCGAAACCAGATTTCGCAAGTAGGCGTTAAAATGATTTTTGACCAATGAGAGCGACTTGTAAGACTTGAAAGAACTTAGCGATCCAGTGCGAAATTCAAAAGGACATATAAATGACTTCGCAGCGTCAGAAACGCAGATGGGAGCAGCGAAAGCGAGACACACATCTAAAATATAACTTCCACTTCAAGCGACTCGGACATTGTCCTCTTTCTCTTTCTCCTTATCTCTTTCAACAATTACTACTACGAACATTTTGTGCGAACTCTTGATATGCTTAACTTTCTAATTGCGCATTAACTTCTACAACTCATGTTATTCCTCCTTTTAATAAATTTCTATTTTCACATTCAAAATGTACATTTTATTATTCCACTCTTCTACACTAATCCACACATTCCAACTGCCGACAACCAGCCTTCTGATGAAAATCTTCTGATGATAATTCTGCATAAATCCTGTAAGCTGTAGGAAGTTCAGTTATGCCTGACACAAGGCCGAATCAAAGAACCATTAACCAACTTCCAACGCTACAAACTCTCTTCACTTCACTGTTTATAAATTCGCGAGCCAGTGCAAAAATCCTTTTGACCAATAGATAAAAGGTTTGTCTCCGTACTGAAGGGAAAAGACGAAGCCAAATTTCGCGAGTCTGTGTGAATTATTTTTTGGCCAATGAAAAGGGAGCGGATTACAAAACTGAGAGAAATTAACAAGCCAGTGTCAAAATGTATGTGATATAAATAAGAAAGAAAGTTGAATCAGGCAGATGGAAGCGGAGATCAGATAGGACACCGCCACCGAGAAATTTCAAAACGCTGAACCGAACTCAACATCCCGGCGAAACATACATTGGCTCTTCCTCTCCTTCTCGCGTACAATTTTCCTTTATCTCTTCCTCTTCATCTTCTCTTAGTCAAGAAGAAGTCAACGACAACAACAATAACACATTCAACTGAATCCTAAAATAAACGACGATAAGTACTATTTCTCTTTAACGCTTTTTCTTCCTCTTCACTTAATCACCGGCCACGAAAAAAGAAAGGAAGAAAGACTTTATTTCTACTCTATTAGAACACAATCAAAGAAAGACAAAATGTCTTTTTTCTGTTCACATATTTTGCTACAACAACGAACGCTGGATTCATTTAACTCCTTACTAAACTTTATCTTTTTGAAAACAGCAAAGACAATGGGAAGACGGAGGCGAAGATGTTGAGTTTCAATGTCAATTTTATTGCGATAACATCGAAAAGCAAACATTAGGAAATCGGAAAAGACTGGAACATCGGCAGAGGTTAGCAGGATCAGCTCAGGTTAAAACGTCGTCGTTGCGAGAATCATCTGATAGGATCGACACAGGCTGGAATGTCGTCAGGAACGTCGTCAATATGTGGCATGAACGGCACAGGCTGGAATGTCGCCAGCGTCTGGCAGAATCGGCTCAGGCTAGAACGTCGTCGGCCGGCAGAAACGTCGCATGTACGGCTAAGGTAAGAAAGTTGTCGTTGCTCGGCGCAAGTGGGAAAGTCATCAGCGTCTAGCAGGAACGGCGAAGGCTGAGGTCGAGTCTCGGCTGCAATTAAACGTAGTCCGAGAAGGAAAGGTTTGGTTGCGGCTTAGCACGTGTACACACCCAGGCAGGTGTTCGCGTTTTGCTTCCTTTGTAGGATTCGAGCGCAGTTAAACGGGGTCGCTGCGAGCTAGCACGTGCAAAAGCCACGGCAATTGGACTTTAACAGTTGTTGTCTCCTTTGCTAGATCGACCGCGGGTAGGAAGAGTATGCCTAGCTGGCTGGAGAGCGGAAAGTGAGATACTACACTATGATCCTACCCTCCTGACCAAGAAAGGGTTATTTACCCATCCTTCCTCTATTGAGGTGAGATGTGACACAAAGTCGGTTTTTTAAAGTGGGGACCACGGGCGCGAACGCTCGAGCAACTGGTCAAAGATTACCCAAATCTCGCTTACGCGGTAACTGGGTAAAAAGCCGGTCTTAGCTGGTCAAAAGTTAGTCTTAGCTGGTCATTGTTTCCAAACCTGGTCGGCGGGCAGGAAGTGAGTATCTGACAACTGATACTACACTGATCCTGATCAAAGGGCCGCGACACTGATAATAAGGGGTAAGTTGTCAGTAACATCTCCTGGCTGCTGATTTTTGCTGGTGTGGTCAAGGTCGTCCCTTTTATTAAAAGTCATAACAAGTGGGAGCAGTAGGTTGCTACAGATTTTTTTCATACAAACAAATTGGTGTTATTCTTTTCTGTAAATAAATTTCCACTTAAACGTATAAACGAAACACTTTTATTCTTTCCAAACTTCTGTTGATAATATTAAGTAATGGAGAGTTCGGTTGTGTTTGGCACAAGGCCAATTTAATAAACGTGATCGAGCTCCCTATACATGAGATGTAAGATAATTGAATGTAAACAGGTAAAAACAGCGGTTACGTATATTCCCAAAACTTGTAATTTTTCTATGAAATATTTTCCAACAAATATTTCTTTGAAATACGTGAGAAGTCTGATCGGGTGTCGTTATGACCTGTTTTACTCTTATTAATCGTTAAGGAGTGCCTCCTGTTAGAATTTTTGATTGGTTAGTGATCGTGTTATTTTTTTATAGTAGAAGCATGGCCGTATCTGACTACTCGGCACACCGGGCACGGGTCCGGGCCGGGGTCCGGGCCGATCCGTGCAATCATAGTGAAAATCCGGGCAAGGAAAAATGTCTTCGTCAGAAATCAAACTAAACAATTCACGAAGAAAGAAAGAAAGAAAGAAAGAAAGAAAGAAAGAAAGAAAGAAAGAAAGAAAGAAAATGAAGAAACCATCCGAATGAACGCAGTAAAAATCTGTTTGTTTATTTATTAATTTTGGGAGAAAAGACTGGTTATACTCAGAAAGTCCGGACCCGATTTCCTGCTTTCGTACACGTTCTGTGCCGAATTTCCATTGGAATAGCCGAAAAAATCCGCAAAAATCAGATGGCACTGATGACGTCATCACATTGTCAATTAATAAATCCGGGCAATTTTCTCTGTGCCCGGTGTTTTTTTAGCATCAGCTCCGGCCCTGAGTAGAAGGATTATAAAACAAATAGGTGGTAAAAATTGAACTTTGAAATAACATTTATTAAACAAATTAATAAAAAAGAAAGATTAACACGAGTTTATTTTCATAGAAGTAAATTTTATACACAACGAAATGTTATTTAAGTGTAAATAACGATGTTGGTGTCTTTTGGGGTGAAGCGTCCACAACCGTTTTAGCTTCAGTGAAACGTTCATGTGAAGAGAGGGCGACCTAATTCTTTGCTAGACTGTCTGCTGTTGATACAGGTTTATAGCATTTCAGCACCATTCACTTTTTTCTATCGAAATTATCCTGTTTCATGATACTCTGCTTAACGTTTAAAAGGATTTTATGGGATTTGAAGCCATGTTTCCCCATTGATCTGAGAAAACAGTTGTATACATATGATAACTTGGATAAGACACCATGTATGATATCAATATGAAAGTTTGTCTAATTAGACACGCTCGCCATTGGTTGTGTTGAAACCAGCGACTGTTGACATCACGGGAAAGAAAGGAAAGTGTTGCTGAACAATATGAATTTGATCCTCAATGTAATTCATCGTGGAGACAGAAAAGAACGCTTGCGTAGTGTTTTGAATGTATTAATAAACCATACAAATTGGGTTTTCAAGACATTTATATATGATAAGTCAATATTTATATATTATAAGCCGACATACATATATTATAAGTCGGGAAACATTCTGTTTCAATCATATATGAAGATAGGGAGCATCTGTTGCCAGTGGCGAGTGTGAAACTCTGAAAGTGTGGGGTGGGGGTACTTAGAGGCCGAGATTTTTCTGAAGTGGAGGGCAAACTCAAGTTGCGTCTTCATTTTCATACTACACCACTGTCGTATTAGGAATGAGTTTGAGTATAAATATGTTACTTCACTCAATTAAACAGAATAACTTTTCATAGTGGAGTTCTAATCAATTCTTGCCCTCTTTTCCACTCTCAAGCTGTTGAAACACAAGAAAGCTTGATTTCAAAACAAAATCAAAGAAACGTCGATGCGTTCTGAAGAAGGAAAAGTGCTGAAGATTAAATCTTATCAAAATCAGAAACTGGTCAGTTTCATAATTGTTTGAAGCTTTATTTTTATTAAAAAGTTGTGTGGTATCGAGGAACCAGCGAAAATTCTGGGTGTCTACGCCCCTTCCGCCCCCGTGTAATCGCCTCTGTCTGTTGCCTAAAACAAATGGCAAAATTTAAATCGTAATATAAATGTATTAAGATTTCTTTTTAGTATGGATTGAATACGTAATAATGACGCAGTGTAGAAATACGAAAGAATGGTTTAAGAAGATTATTAATGCAATTAATGACATGTTTTATGGCTCTCTGGCAATTAGTCAGTTAAGTACCATACGTGATACACGTTTGAGCGATCATGTCCTGAAAGAGACATAATGACTGGGCATAAGTTTTTCCCCACAGTAGGTTGCCATTACTTTCTGCGGTAGACTGGTTGCCAACTAAGGCTTATAGAACCCAATCTGTCCTGTTTATGATCCATAGCTGGAGAGATGAGACGGATTAATATCTGTTCCAAGGGTATTTGTGTGTAAGTGAATGCAACGAATTCAACTAGAATATTGGCATTTTTTATTCAGACACTTGTATTTGAGAGCTAAAAACATCAAAATTATATAATACTAGCAGTATAGCCCGGCCTTGCTCGGGTGTAATGAATGCTTTAAAACTAATCCATTCTCCTGGAGATCAGACTCTTTGGACGTTGGTACGAAACACAAAAAAGCAATAGTTGTTTCCAGTTAAATCAAAACCGTAGACTGAAAGAAAAATGAATGGATGCAAGTCAAATTTTGATTTCCTGGTATCGATATCAAATAAGTTTTTTTCGTCATAAACTGAATTTTGAAGGCTAAATAAGTCCTCTGAATAAATGGTATCATGGCTGAGACTAAGAACTACAATTATACCTACTTAGAGCCAAACCCGAAGCAAAAACTAAAATAAAAGGGCTGAAAAAAATACAGACATACAGGCAGATAAACAGACACACACACAAACATCTAGCCTTTTATATATACATATATTATCAATTTTCTGCACTATTGTAAGAACTGCAACCTTGAAACTTCTGAATATCGTTTCTTATGTTTTTGTCTTTGAGTGTATCAAATTTGCTTAAAATCGGACCACTCCTTCTATAAGCCGATTTTTTTCGATTATCGATTTTCGATATTTATCGGGGGTACCTCGACACAAAATCTAGCTAAAAACACTCGCAGACGCTGTGTAAATTTTCGAGAAAATCGGTTTAGCCGTTTCGGAGTCTATAGGTAACGGACACACACAGACACACACACAGACAAAGTTCTATTTATTATATAAGTTTAGATCTTATTGCCGTCAAAATCCATTTCCAGATTATTCTAATTCCTTGGAAGAGCACCATAGTCGTAGTCAGTACCATTTGCGGGTCGGTAAATGTTGTGGATTCCGGGCGAGGAACCGCACAAAATAATTAACAACAAAACAGATATTTGATATAGAAAAATAACTTATGTTAAACGTAAAGATACAAACTTGAACGCAGGTTAGTAATCCAGGAATACGATTAGTAGGAATATATATATATATATATATATATATATATATATATATATATATATATATACAAGTCTTGAAGTGAAGCTGTGCTAGAATTATTATGTCCACGTCGGAACTGACGGGTGCTGTGTAATACTTTTCTGTCTAAGTGCAGCTCTGACCTACTAGGACTACCGACGCGATATTCTCTGTGAAACTTCGGTATCGTTCGGTAACTTTCGGTATCTACAACGGTTCTCTATTCTGACGGATCTCATTATGACAGGAGCATATGTATACTCAAGACGAGTCCATTATCATAGAAAAAGAGGAGATTCCACAACAGTAACCCATATTTGGAAGTTTTTAATTCATTCCGCTTGCAACCAAAAACGGCAGGACCCAGTCTGTCTTGCTATTTACCCATAGCTGGGGGAGGGGGGCAGCGATGGATTGATACTGCTCCCAAATGTGTTTGCACATAAGTGAATGCGACGAACTCGACTGGAATTCCAACTCAGCTTTCCGATTTTTAATTCCGAGACATTATCTATTGCACTACTACGAACATGGCCGTATTTGACTACAGGGCACACCGGGCACGGGTCCAGGCCGATCCGTGCAATCATATTGAAAATCCGAGCAAGGAAAAAAGTCTTCGCCAGAAATCAAACTGTCAATTCACGAAGAAAGAAAGAAAGAAAGAAAGAAAAACGAAGAAAACATCCGAATGAACTGTTTATTTATTAATTTTGGGAGAAAAGACTGGTTATACTCAGAAAGTCCGAACCCGATTTCCTGCTGTATTTCACGTTCTGTGCCTAATTTCCATTGGAATAGCCGAAAAAATCCGCAAAAATAGTTTCTGGAAACGGATGACACTGATGACGTCATCACATTGTCAACTAATAAATCCGGGCAATTTTCTCTGTGCCCGGTGTTTTTTAGCATCAGTTACGGCCCTGACTACGAACAACCCAACTTAGCCTAACCAAACCTATCTATTTTTACTGGCAGTTTATGATCAAATATTAGTTTGTTAATATTATTTTTAAATACAAGTTTGTTATGTTAATTTATTGAAAAGTAAGGTAAACTACAGAAGTAGTGTTAATAAAAGATTCTTGAATTTAAGTGGGGAGAAATTCATATGCAATGCAAAACTATCTTTTTTAAGTTGTATTTCTTGATTGTAAAACCAGTCAAATCTTATTTTATTTAATGTCAAATGAATTATTAAGGGCTGCTACTGCTACCCTGTCTACGACTCGTGTTGAATCAAGACCTCCTATATATTACAAGGTCTAAGCAAATGAAATGTGACGTCACGGTAGTAGTGTCATGAATCGTAGCCGTAGCGTAGCCGTCTTCATGACAATGTTGATAATCACAAAGACGTTATTTTTTAATAAAGATTTTAAAACTTTTTAAAATGTAACAAGAAAAAAAAAGAAAGAAAGACACATGTTTTGATTTATGCTGGTTTTATTAATTTTAAATAAAATTAAGAAAACAATAAGAAAATATAAACATCATTGTTGACTACTGATTGTCGGTCGTGTTTGTAAACACAGTTTTAAAGACAAAACTTTTCGTTTATTAGTCTAAATTCTAAAAATTTAACAAACACTGCTTAAATTTTCATATTTTTAATTTAATTATGAAAAATCACAATCACTTTTGTTTCAATTGCAAGAATTTTTAAATCAGAATCACTCAAATATAGCAATCAAGAAACCATTAGAATTTAGGAACAAACAAGAAGCAACAATAAATAAGCAAATTAATTAAAATATTTAAAAATGCAACAATTTAAATTCAAGCAAATTAATTCAAACTAAATAAGTTTAAGTTACTGTTTTTTTTTAAATCAAACTTATAAAAGTTTTTTATGTCTCAAAATTCAGCTGAATGTTTGAAGTTTTCTTTTTTTACTTAACTTCTTACAAGTAATATTATCATTTTCCTTGCTACAAAAATTATTTAATAATGCATTAGAAGAGCTCCAGATAATCGTTTTTTCTATTTTTTCAATGCTGTGACCTTCATCACATGAGTCAACATGAAAAAGAAGTTCATCATTAGCCAAAACATCCAATGTTATGTACATAGACAATTTTCTTTGATTCATTGAATGAAGAAAAGAAGGATTCTTTACAAGTTTATTAATAACAATATAATTGTATAGTACTAAATTTGTTGTTACATCATTGGGATATAACAGAGAGAGAACCTCTATTAATTCCTTGAAAATAACTGTTTATATCAGGAAGCATATGAACTCTTCCTGATACTAAACTTTTACAACTATAACATTTCATTTTTTTTAACGGCATAACAGCAATAAATAATTATGAATCGAACGAATTAACGATAGGATAGCTAAATCTGAAATAGATTTTTAAAAACGTCTTGAGAACTTTTAATCCAATAGATTTATTAATATCAACAAATTGTCTTTAGGGAAATTCTGCTAAAAAACAACGGAGTTCGAATTTTAAAATAATATTTTGAAATATTTTGATTGAATCCATTTGTTAATCCTACTGGATGAAATAAAAAGATAAATTTTTACCGTTAAAAAAAATACACCTAAAAATCCTAGGATATTTGGTAATTCAATTACATTTTTAAAATATTTTAATTGTAAAAAATGAAAAAAAAAGTAAAAATTAATGTTTCTATTTCATTTATGATGTTAAACTGTTTATAAAAAAATCATTTTTTTGCAAAACTCTTTTTTGGTTAATGTTTTACTTATTAATTAATTTTTTTAAGGATTAAAAATCCCTAAACCAACTATAAAAGATTTATTCTTCAGTTAAAATTCTAACTTTTTTATTTCCAATTTTTTCTATGGATTAATATCGATAATTAACTTCAAATTATCACAAATAGGAAAAAAATGTTTAGAAAATATTTTTTGAAGGTGTTCATTTTGTGCTAAATATTTTCTAAAAATTAAATATTTTAAAAATTAGGTTTTAAAATTCAAGTGTGGTGTGATTTAGGCCTGTATGTTTCAAATAAATTCAAAAATTATTCAGAAATAATAGTTTTAAACAAAGTTTAAAACATCATTTTCATGTTTTAATTTTCGGTAATAGTGATTTCTTGACTTTTGCAAGAAATAATTTCACGGAGTTTTCAAATAAAAAACCTTAAAAATAAAACAAATTCTTTTAAAATTGACTAAAAAATAAATTTTGTAGTTTTTGTTAATACAGAAAAAAGAATAAAATAATTTAATTCAGGAATATTTTTTCATGTTTAAAAACGATTCATAAAGTTGCAAGTATAGAAAAGTTAAGTAAGATTTTACTTTCTATTCCTAAGAATTTTTTTAAACATCTCATTGAAAAGAAAACATTATTTTCTGAAATAAAATATCAATAAAATATTAATTCAAATATTCTTAGAAAATATAATGTTTAACAACTTTTTTCGGCTTCAGTTTAAGTTTTAAAACATTTCGAAAAAAAAAAAAACTTACGAACGAATAGCCATAAATTTTATTTTTTTTAATTCAGATATTTTTTAAGATAATTTTTATTTCAATTTTATTCAAAGAAATAAAAATAATATCTTATTTTATTATATTAATTTAAAAGATATATTATAAACAAAGTGCTTTCTTTCTTGTGCTACGGCAAAACTAATTTTTTAACAAATTTTGATTTTAGCGACTGTTGAAATAAATGGTGATAAAATTTTAACTACTCACTTTGCTAAATGGACTTGGGGTAAAATTCTCCCTTTTAATGGCATGTTTCCATTTATCAAATAAATGCTTATTTTTTGGAAACGAAAAACAATGAACTTTCGGTGTATTTTTATATTCCCCTTTGCAATTTGGTTCTGAAAATAAGTTAACGCTAACGGACGCCGGGTAGTAAAACAACACTACTAAGTCAGCAAGTCAACTTTAATCATAGAATAGGACTGGTAATATAGCGACGGCCTCGGTTGAATACACCGGTTCCCGTCCGATCACCGCAGTTAAGCAATATCGAGCCTGGTTAGTACTTAAATGGGTGACCATTTGGGAATACCAGGTGCTGTAAATGTAAGGACCATGAATGGTCCACTGGTCCTCCAGGTTTAGGGGTTGGGTGCAGGGCTAACAACCTTACCCCGTAAAAAATAGTTTGTTATAGAAACAGCAACGAAAAGTTGCTGCCCTATGCACCATTGGGTGTGATGGATAAATGACTGCTATCATATTTATTAAGATAATGCACATAAAAGCGTTATTTAGACAAATAGAAAGAAAGGAATTAAACAAAGGTTCTTCTTTGTGCCATTTTCTTTCATGACCTAGGTGATCATGGATCTCCACAACTTCCTCTCTTTGAAGCTCTTAGCAAAGTTTCTCTTTTTGCTATCTCTCCTAATCCCTATTCTGTCAACACATGCTCGTTAAGTAGATTATTCGATGTTTTTCTTCGTCGATCTCGCTTTAAATGTCATACGCGTCTCATTAACCAATTTCTGGGACACTCAATGAGGAAAGATGGCATGGAAAATCTGATACTCACAAGACAGATTTGAAAGCAAGAGAGACAGAAAAAGTCATTACATAACATAGTGAGTTTGAGTAAATGAATGCCGGGATAAGGTTTAAAAGAAATAGCAAAACGATGAAATTCATTAAGAACATAAAAAGTACAAGAAATTGTGGAGAGCCATGATCGATTACGTCCTGAGAAGACACGGCGCATAAAAAAGAGTTTCCCGATCGAATTTATCCTGATAGGAGATAACGCAACTTATACTTGTTAAGCACTGAACATAATATGCCCCCACTACTGCGCCCCTACCAAAATGCACGCACTTGATTGAACCCTACGCATAAAATCCCACTGCTACAATTCTGATTTTATTTACTTTAATACTTATTAATACTATATAATGTAGATTTGGGATTTGTACAAAGCCGTCTTAACGCATGGGACCGATGGTCACTTGCCCTGTGGTCCCAGGAACATATGAGCGCCCTGCTGATCTACGTAACTTGTGTTAGTTTAAGAAATACAAGAACTAGAAATTACAACAAGCCACGTGTATTGGTGAAAATATATGTTATGATAGAAAATCCATTTCATTTGAGTTGAAAAGAAAGTGGGAAAAGTCCCCTTTTGACAAAGAAGAAATTGGAAATGGAGAGGACTTTTTTCAAGGAGGCCTCCCACCTATGTAAATGGAAGGGCTGGTTTGCTTCGCAGGTCCAGTTCACGTACAGATAATTTTGCTATCATGGAAAATATCAAAGAATTTGCCATGACTTCTGACTATCAGTCTTCGCACAGACACGTCGATAAACCTTTCATTTCTATCTCTTAATATTTGTGACTAAGACTACTATAGATTTTCTGTTGGGGTCAATAGTATCTTTTTTTTTCTCTGGTTTGATTTAATTCTTAAATTTTCTCTAAACTGAATCAATATTGTTTTGAATGTTTAATTGTATTTTTACTTTTATAAATATATTATTTTTATTGTTATAAGACCTCTAGCGTTGATAGGATTTCTTTATTCAACAATTTTTTTTTACTTTTTCTGTTAACTTTATACTTTTTGTCGCAACTGTGAAAAAACTGGGGCTCTCTTTAAGCTTTGATGTTCATTTCAAAACAAAAACAAAGATCTTTTTAATGTATCTTTTTAAATCAGACACTAATTTTATTTTTGCGAGAATTTCCAAATTAATGTCTTTTAAGGTTCTTCTTTGTGCCATTTTCTTTCATGACCTAGGTGATCATGGATCTCCACAATTTCCTCTCTTTGAAGCTCTTAGCAAAGTTTCTCTTTTTGCTATCTCTCCTAATCCCTATTCTGTCAACACATGCTCGTTAAGTAGATTATTCGATGTTTTTCTTCGTCGATCTCGCTTTAAATGTCATACGAGTTTCATTAACCAATTTCTGGGACACTCAATGAGGAAAGATGGCATGGAAAATCTGATACTCACAAGACAGATTTGAAAGCAAGAGAGACAGAAAAAATCATTACATAACATAGTGAGTTTGAGTAAATGAATGCCGGGATAAGGTTTATTGTTATAAGACCTCTAGCGTTGATAGGATTTCTTTATTCAACAATTTTTTTTTACTTTTTCTTTTAACTTTATACTTTTTGTCGCAACTGTGAAAAAACTGGGGCTCTCTTTAAGCTTTGATGTTCATTTCAAAACAAAAACAAAGATCTTTTTAATGTATCTTTTTAAATCAGACACTAATTTTATTTTTGCGAGAATTTCCAAATTAATGTCTTTTAAGGTTCTTCTTTGTGCCATTTTCTTTCATGACCTAGGTGATCATGGATCTCCACAATTTCTTCTCTTTGAAGCTCTTAGCAAAGTTTCTCTTTTTGCTATCTCTCCTAATCCCTATTCTGTCAACACATGCTCGTTAAGTAGATTATTCGATGTTTTTCTTCGTCGATCTCGCTTTAAATGTCATACGAGTTTCATTAACCAATTTCTGGGACACTCAATGAGGAAAGATGGCATGGAAAATCTGATACTCACAAGACAGATTTGAAAGCAAGAGTGACAGAAAAAATCATTACATAACATAGTGAGTTTGAGTAAATGAATGCCGGGATAAGGTTTATTGTTATAAGACTTCTAGCGTTGATAGGATTTCTTTATTCAACAATTTTTTTTTACTTTTTCTGTTAACTTTATACTTTTTGTCGCAACTGTGAAAAAACTGGGGCTCTCTTTAAGCTTTGATGTTCATTTCAAAACAAAAACAAAGATCTTTTTAATGTATCTTTTTAAATCAGACACTAATTTTATTTTTGCGAGAATTTCCAAATTAATGTCTTTTAAGGTTCTTCTTTGTGCCATTTTCTTTCATGACCTAGGTGATCATGGATCTCCACAATTTCCTCTCTTTGAAGCTCTTAGCAAAGTTTCTCTTTTTGCTATCTCTCCTAATCCCTATTCTGTCAACACATGCTCGTTAAGTAGATTATTCGATGTTTTTCTTCGTCGATCTCGCTTTAAATGTCATACGAGTTTCATTAACCAATTTCTGGGACACTCAATGAGGAAAGATGGCATGGAAAATCTGATACTCACAAGACAGATTTGAAAGCAAGAGAGACAGAAAAAATCATTACATAACATAGTGAGTTTGAGTAAATGAATGCCGGGATAAGGTTTATTGTTATAAGACCTCTAGCGTTGATAGGATTTCTTTATTCAACAATTTTTTTTTACTTTTTCTGTTAACTTTATACTTTTTGTCGCAACTGTGAAAAAACTGGGGCTCTCTTTAAGCTTTGATGTTCATTTCAAAACAAAAACAAAGATCTTTTTAATGTATCTTTTTAAATCAGACACTAATTTTATTTTTGCGAGAATTTCCAAATTAATGTCTTTTAAGGTTCTTCTTTGTGCCATTTTCTTTCATGACCTAGGTGATCATGGATCTCCACAATTTCCTCTCTTTGAAGCTCTTAGCAAAGTTTCTCTTTTTGCTATCTCTCCTAATCCCTATTCTGTCAACACATGCTCGTTAAGTAGATTATTCGATGTTTTTCTTCGTCGATCTCGCTTTAAATGTCATACGAGTTTCATTAACCAATTTCTGGGACACTCAATGAGGAAAGATGGCATGGAAAATCTGATACTCACAAGACAGATTTGAAAGCAAGAGAGACAGAAAAAATCATTACATAACATAGTGAGTTTGAGTAAATGAATGCCGGGATAAGGTTTATTGTTATAAGACCTCTAGCGTTGATAGGATTTCTTTATTCAACAATTTTTTTTTACTTTTTCTGTTACCTTTTTACTTTTTGTCGCAACTGTGAAAAAAAAAAAAAAAAAAATTGAATTATCCTTATTAAGATACTTAGGTAAAATTTAGAACGTGTCTTTCTAACACGTTTTAAATTTTAGCTAAATATCTTACTAAGGATAATTCAGGTTTTTTTTTTTTTTTTTTTTGACGATTCAAAATTAAAAAAAAATAATTAAAATATCCTTTGGTTTTTCCTCTTAATAACGTAAAAATTTTGATGATAAAACTTTAAATATTCCTTTAAGTCATTTTCATTCTCTTTTTGCTTTTCATCAAATATTGCATTGTTTGACGATTTTTTATCAAACACATCCATAAAGAAATAGAACACAGGCTATCAAAAAATTCGCCAAACAAAGCAATATTTGACTAAAAGAAAAAAGATTATGAAAATGCCTTAAATTAATCTGGCCATCAGAACAATTTAGAATGCAAACCTCTGCCAAACAAAAAATGAAAAATAATCGAAACATTATCTGATTCAACAGACCGTTTAATTTAGAAATTAAATCCAAAATAGGGAAGGTATTTTCCAAATTTATCAATAAACACTTCCCAAAAAAATTCAGAATTAATCAAAATTTTTAGTAGGAATTTAATCAAAATATAACTGTATATATATATTTTTTTTAAATCGTATCACCCCGAGCAAGGCGGTAACGCCACTGATGTGCAGGGGGCTACGTAATAGTGAAAAGATTGGAAAAGAGAAAGCCGGAAACCACATCCTAAACAGGGAACAAGGGATGAGCCACTTCAGCTGTTCAATAGACGTGAGTGGAGTGTGAACCGGGCGATAGTTAGATCTATCTACACCAATTGAGAAAAAAAAAGTGAGAAGATTGGAAATGAGAAAGCCAGAAACCACATCCTAAACAGGGAGCAAGGGATGAGCCTCTTCACCTGTTCAATTATTTAATTGACAGATAAATTAGTATATTTTCTTTTTTTTTATATATTTTTTTTTTTGGACAATGAGACAGTGAGGAATCCATGGTCGATGTAAAATTGAAAATGTTTCCATTTTGAGTAAAATTCACTCTCAGCTTATGAATTTGCATTTGTTGGCAGATTTGTATGTGACAATTGTACTCAATACATCTGTGGACCTCGTCGCGAATTACTTCCTCATTATTTTTTACCACGATACGGACACTTGTATTAAGGTGATTCGTGATGTAGTGAGCTTTAATGAGCAATGCATTAGTTTCAATATTTGGTGTCTTCGGCCATACAGATCCACCTAAACAAACGCCAAGAGCAAGAGCAGCAATAGCAACAGCAAAAAAACTAACAACAGCAACAACTTTCTTGGTAGAACAATCAAAACGTAACATGCCTCTAAATAAGTTCGATAAAGAATTTTCTTGTTTTAGAGATTCGTCGGAACCAGCCTGAAAAATATGAAGAAAGAAAAGAAAAGTTCAGTTAATAATCATAACCACCTTTTAGATGAAAACTGTTAAAACAAAACACACACATACAAAAAAATACGATTGTGGACTAAAAAAAGAAAAAAGAAAAAAACTTAGGCGATATATATATATATATATATATATATATATATATATATCTGTCTGCGGATGACTATAGTATTTACGCTCTCACATCCTGGTTGAGCACTCTGGAAGAGTGGGAGACTTTGTAAACAGTAGCTACTCCGGCATATACGCATCGCTCATTCGATAATGAATTGGATCACTCTAGCTATTGGGCGTGTTTATACGCGCTGAAAAGCCTACCTTCTTCTACCGGACGCTCGTGGCCTAGGGGTAGAATCGCCGACTGACGCCGATTCGTTTTTATCGTTTTAATCCTGGGTTAGGTAAGCGAACAGAGTATAAGCCGTACTGATGAGCTGCGAAACAAATCTGTCTGCGGATGACTATAGCTGAAAAATCCCTTAACAAGCAAGAACAAGTAAATCCAATCTCATCCCTCCCCACCCCTTACACCTCTCTACTCTGCTCCTCTAAGAAATCCAAAGGATACAGTCTAGTCGCAAGATCATAAACTTTACATCCTATCTGCTAATGTTAAATCAGTCTACAAAATTCTAAGACACTCATGAATCAACTATATTCACTACCCACACCACTTTCTTCAAAATTCAAATGGACAATTCACAAAACTTATTCCCTTATCACTAACCCCTACCAACATCCCACACACAACTCACCAAATATAACAAAAGAGGCTTTCCATTCCTGTCCACACCACCTGATGAGACATTGTAGTTTCACTGTCGAAACAAATGTACGATTTGTAGTGGATATATAAAAAAATTGTACATGTTCTAAAATATAATTTATAATAAATATTCACAGCTCTATATATTGTATATCGAGCACTGTTTTAAAGTAATGTTTTGGACGTTGTAAATTTTTTTTTCTTCGTTCCTTATTCACTCGGGTGTATATATATATATATATATAACTCTACTGGCTTGGATATTTTTGAGAAATTTTGTTAGGAAAAGGTATAATTCGGGAGGATTCGAACCAGCGACTTCTAACAAAATAAGGGAACCCATCACTTGATCTGATGCATCTTAACCGCTCGACCACGAATGATTTCACAATAAACGAAGCCGAATTATGCCTTATAAATACACATTTTTGATTTCACGTAAATACAAATTGCTGCTCTGAAAGTGTATCGTAGTGTAAATAAATGTAAACAGGCAATGTTACGGGAAGTTAAGAAAATAACGAAATGGACAAACAGCCAACAAAATGATAGCTTTCTTTTTTTTCTTTCTTTCTTTCCTTTCTTTCTTTCTTTCTTTCATTCAATTGTGGATTTAAAGTCAAATGATTTTTAAATGTGGTAATTCGTTTTTTACTTGAAGTACACCACATAAAATAGTTTTCTTCTCTGTCATTCATTTGCCTGATAAATGATAGTGGCTCTCCACAATTTCCTAACCTATGTAGCACTTAGTAAAATGTGTCTCCTTACTATCTCGCCTAACCTCTGTTTTATTATCTATTTGCAAAAGTTAATTAAGTAGTATATTCGGTTTTCGCTCTACCCACTTTTGTCTTGAATGTGTCAAATTTTCCAAGCCCTCTTTCCTCATTATGTGTCCTAGAAACAACAGATTCTACATCTTTCTGATTCTAACAATAATTGAGCCTTTTGTTCTCATTTTATCTAAAACTTCGTCGTTGCTCACATGTTTGATTCATGATATACTCAGCATCCTTCTGTAGAGCAACATTTCTGTTACTTCAAGTTTCTATTCCATCTATGATGCGATTGTTTCGCATTTACTACCATATATGAGAATCAATATTACATTCCATTACACTTTTCTTTGTAGATAATGAATTTTTTTTATCTTAATACTTTGCTTAGATTTTGGAATACATCTTTCGCCATCCATTTTCAGTGTCGCATTTGCATCATCTGTTAAAATATTTTCAAGATATTTAAATTTTAGTACTTGATTTTTTATTTGTAGTTCGCATGTTGGTTTGTTCTTTTGCTGACACCCATACATTCTATCTTCTTACAATTGATGAGTAGTCCTTTCTTCGTGCTTTCCTTTACTGATTTTGTAGAAATTTGTGTAGTTTCTGTTCTATGCCTGCTGTCAACAGTTTGTTATCTGCATAGCTAATGTTGTTAAGGTTGTGGCTGCCAATAATGAAGCCTTGTAGGACATCTAATTCTGTCAGGATTGCTTTCCTGTAAAAGTTAAATGTCTACTAAGAAGATACAACCCCCTTTTATGCCCCTTTCTTTTTTCTATATTTACTGAATTAATTTTCTATCTATATAGCACACTGTTTATTTTCAGTAGAAATTCTCTGTTTTTCTAATATTCTTCTCAAATGAATGAAGCTTGTGTAGCAGTTTAAACAGTTTATTGTGACACACTTTATTTAACACTTTTGTCTTAGACTGTATTTTGAGTTGTCTATTAGAACGGAACATTCCATTCTCAAGACTTCTTTTTGTTACTAGTGTGATGATTGAATTCATTTCGTGACTATTCGAGACACCCTCATGTTGATATTCTGAACCTTTCTATTGCGTATTGTGCCACTGTGGTTCCTTCTTGTGCTTAAACCGGTACTAATCCTTTTATACCTAATTTATAAAATCCGAAAAAGAATCTGCAATATTATTGGTCCTGATCTCACACCTTGGTTTCATTCCCTTTGTGAATGTCGTAACATAGTTTCCCTGTGAAGTTTCTATAAATGCTTTCATGGTAATTGTTGTGATGACATTTCCTCTATGGTACCTAACCTAATTTAAGCGTAAATGGAGATTAGCGGAAAGATCTCATCATTTTCGAGTTGAAATATTCAGATGTAACCTTAAATTCTATGCTAACAGTTTCTTCTATAGCACTTTTCGCTTGAACTCTTCTCCGGCTTTTTGTTCCTAAGTCAATTTTGATTTTCAAAAGTTTTAATTCAGTGTCAATCGCTATCTTCTGTCTTCTTAATTGTTTTTCTATTTCCCTTTCTCCTTTTTGAATCATTCTTAAATAGTAATCTCATGCATCCTAGTGGCTTTATTGCCTTCTTTGGGAGTGAAATGATGACAAATATAAACTTGGACTAATTTTGTTGCTCGCTCTAATATGCATAAATTTTGTTATGATTGTTCGATGCAGTTTGCGTTCGTTTGAACCTGTCTTCTTAGACAGCGCTATGAGCATTTATCCTTTGACGTCTTCCATTATATCACCATTGTCGTATATTACATTTTTTATGGCTGTAATTTTGTCAATACCAAAATCATCTGAGGCTGATAGCATTTCAATTACAATTCCATCTGGTCCGACTGCTTCGTTCCTGTTTAATTCCATCAGAGTTGATTTTACTTCAGATTTAATATTTCTGTGTATTTTTGTAACTGGCAATCCGAATTTACACAACAAATAAACAATATATATATGAAATAAATAAAGAAAAAAGAACGAAAGATATTGATGACTTAAATTCTTAAAAGACTTCTAATAGAATCAATAAAAATGACACCTTTGAATTTCTCGATTTAAAAAAAAAAATTGTAAGAATAGGAAAGTGAGATAAAAGAATATTTTACCAACACTTGCCAAGAAAAAAAAAACTTTCTCAAACAATTACATCCATTTGTAAATAAGCCCTGAAAGTTTCCTTAAAATCCGTGAATTTTTAATTTTTGCAGAAATTTCCAAATTAATGTGTCTTTCACCGCAAAAAAAAAGTCACTAAAATTTGGTATACTAATTTAAACTCCATCCACTGATGCAAGAAAAAAAGATTTTTTAATCAAAATTTCGAATGTCTAAAGAAGATTAAAAAATTATATAAAAAATAATTCATTCTTCTCTCTTCTTAATAATAAGAAAGATTTTGATTATAAAATTTAGTTTTTGGCAAGTTTGGGTCATTTTTTATCATTGTGTGCTAATTAGTCAACACATTCGTGAACATTGCTAACTTTTCTTTATTTTATTAAATAGAATAAAATATATATTAAACTATTGGTTAGACTCACAGACTTCTAAAGAACTTTTTTTTAGGACAAATACTAAATTTTGAAGAGAATTAGAATGCTTTGTTTGCATTTTTCTTGTTTCGATGTGTAGAGACAATTCAAGTGAGTAAATTTTGTAAAATAAAATGTGTCCATGTTTTAATGCCTAAAAAATTTTATTTAGACAGAATTTAATATTTTTTTCATTCGGAGTAGATTATGGCCATTATCTTTCAGCTTGAACTAAAATTTTTGTAATTTAAATTATTTTAAAAGAGTTTTGCATTTTTTAGGTTTTAGAAAGTTTGTAGCGTTCTTAAGAAAACTATCCCTTTCTTTCCACCTATGTATCTGTCATCACACCTGCATTCTCATCTTTCTATTGCTCCTTTCTAACTGGTTTGTACTCCTCACTCTCTTCTAATTAATCTTTTTACAGTTGTGTAGCCCCCTGCTCATCAGTGGCATTTCCGCCTTGCTCGGGGTGAAATGATTAAATAAAAACAAACAAAAAAAAACCGAAATTTCTAGTTAAAATTCACGAATGATAACATTTGTTTTTCAGAGTTATTCCCCTTGAACCTTTGTTACAACTTGCAACTGAATAACAAGGTGCATAGGATTCATTGAAGACGCTTTAAACTAGAAACGTTTCAAATAACAAGCTTTAAGTTTGATGTTTGTTTGTTTTTTTTGTTTGTTTTTAAATATGTATATCTTAAATTCAAAATAACTTAAGTTGCCATTCTCGAGTTTATATTGTGAGTGAAAAACAAAATAGCCTCACTATTATTATAATTAGAAGAGAAAAGAAATGCCATATCCGATATCAGAAACTGGAAATTAATAAAATAAAATTTTATTAACTTAACATTACGAGCAATGAATTTAAAAAAAAAGAGAAATTAAAAAAAAATTTAATTAAAAAACATGAATCACAGCGAAAAAATTACAAATGGTAAAAGATGTCCACTATAACAATGTCACAATGTTGCAATGGATATTGGCTCGAAATTAGAAATCGGAGAGCCAAGTTCGAATTCCGGTTGAATTCGTTGCATTCACTTACGTAGAAATAAAATATGAATCCATTTATTCTCCCTCTAGCTATGGGTTGAATAATAGGATAGATCTAGTTCTATAGCTTTGGATTGAAATAGCAGGACAGGATTGGTTCTATAGCCTTGGTAGGCAACTTGTCTACCGCAGAAAGAATTAGCAATCTACTGCGGAAAAAACTTCTGCCTAGTCAGTCATGGATCGAAAGAGACATGATCGTCCAAGTGTGTATCACGTATGGCACTTAACTGAGTGACTGAAAGACAAAATGCGGCAGATATCCGTCAAGGATAACTACCGACAACCCGGAAACCACTTAATGGTTCTACCACAAAAGAGGAAACCAGTTAAAAAATCTGCTGCTTCATAATTTTTCGCTTTTTGATGGATGGGTTCTTGTGGTGATTGTGCAAATTGTAATGAGTGAATGGGTCGTGATAGTGTTTAGCTAGGTATAGGATAGTTAAGTGAGAACCAACCTCTCCCCCTCCCCTTTTAGGCCTTGTGCCATAATTTTGTATTTTTATACAAAATAAATACAGTGAGGGAGAAGAGTAAATATCGCTCGGCTAGGGGGGTGGGCAAGGAACCTCACTGCCTCGCGACTTTGACGCGCCCAGTCAAGTCGACCGAGCTTCTAGCGGCAGCCAGCTCACTCCTGCAGTTTCCAGCGATTCCGGCAACCACCAGCGACCTACTGAGGCGTTTCACTGACGTTCCGCTTACCTGTTCTAGTGCCCACTGACGTCCGACGACCTGTTCCAACGCCCGGATACAGCTCCAGATACACGACCTCCATCGCCTTACCATTCACCGATCGCTTAAGAAAAGAAAAATGAAGACACGATTTTTATCGTCTCCAACTGACCATCTGCGTTTGTCAGCCTTCTTTGCTATTGCCGTCTCCTTTCCTTGTCTTTGTGTCTACTTTCTTAGTTGCACGGTCGATTGGCACTCACACCTCTCGGCCTCCCCGCAACACTCTTCGGACGTTGTGCCTATTGTACGCACATTGTATAAAACCCCACTGGTCTTTTCTCTTCCGTTGTTGTATTTTCAGTTTAGTATGTGCATGTCCACGTATAAAAACAATAACTGGTACAAATTTGCAAAAACTGGTATAATTTCTAGCTTTTCACATGCTGTTTAATTTGTTTTCAGTGATTATTTTATTTAATATCATTTGTAAATTACTAAATTTCGCAAGATTTTCAATACGGTCTTGTATGCGCTCATTGAACACGTAATTTTAGTAGAGAAAGTAAAAAGCATGTCAGTGATTTTTTTTTTTTTTTTTTTTTTTTTTTTTTTTTTTAGAAATATTTACTGTCATGTCATAAAATTTCCATGAAATACTTTTTATAAGATGTAAAATACATTTTTTCTGAGACATTATCTTTTGTTTGTTGAATCAAAATGAACGGTAATAATTGTTGATTTGGTATGGAATGGCAGAGTGGTACTTTTAAATACTAACAAAAGTTTTTCTTTCTTATTTTTCAGATAGACAATGAACATCTTTTAATTAGTGATTTAATTAATACTATTTGCTAAGCTTGGCTTAGATTTGAAATAGGCAGAGGTCTGCAAAGTGGGTAGAGGTGTCGGTGGCACCCCTAGAGTGTGGCGACACTTCCTATAAAGTATATTATGAAGCACGAATCTCAACTTCCTACTCAGTAACAATTTCTGTATCCAGACAAGCTTGTTAAGTTAACTATGGCGATGTACCTCGTTCAAAATCGTACATAAAACTGCTACTGAACTTCCCATAAAAATGGGCATACGAAGATTGTTACAACTTTTATATAAAAATAAGAAGGTACCTCCACTAAATCGCTGAAAAAATAAAAAATTCATTATTCATTGAAATTTCTCTTCTTCAGAATATATCCTAAAATTTTATTATTTATAAAATCAATTAAAGTTTACATTAAAAATAGCGTAGTTTTAATCCTAAAAATAAATCATCGCGAAAGAAAAAAAGAACTTACAGCACATGAAAGACGAAATACGGCACAGATCAGTCACGGATAACTGAAGAAAACTTGCAAAACACTTAAATGGTTTTAGCACGCAAGAAGTAAATCTATGCTTACGATCAAGAAGCTTCTAACAAAATTTACAATTAATACATCCACTCGTGGACAGACGTCCATTAAAAAAATACAATATCAATAGAGAAACTAAAAAAAAATAAAAAACAAATAAAAATTACTTGCATTAAAATAATAAAAAAAAACATTCTAACGTTGATTCTGACTGGTTTCAGACGAAATGATAAAGAAAGACGTATTTCAGAAAAGGAGGAGGGAAAAATCAGTCAGGGCCCACGATTAGTGATTACCAGTAAAGTGAAGATATTACGTTCTACGGAAAAATCCACAAAAACAAATCGATCGAAATGATAGATTTCTTTTAAACTACACTATATAAATCTGAATAACCCATTTTCCACTCTCCTTTCCGTTAATACGGAATATCTCAGTGACACGGTGTAATTGCAAAGTTTCAGCCAGTTCCAGAAAAAAAAAAAAAAAAAACTAAATCTTAATGAATGCAGCGATAATCAAGGTATTAAAAGATATTTCAGTTCCTACCCAGCTCTTCAAAGAGAAGAAAAACAAAATTACACAAATTCCAAAGGGAAAAGTACGCAAAATTCGAGAAACGCTTTTTGTCTGATTCGTGAATTTAAAGTTACTTCTCTAGCCATTTAAACAAACGCCGAACATTCCTGAGAGAAAAGTAAACTTTTTTTTCTTTCATCGAGTAGGTCAAGCAAGAACTATTTTAATTAATCCTAGAAGAAGGTAGTTAGAGGGGATAAAATCAATATGGCTGCCCCATAGTTAAAAAATTTAATAATAATTTACGAATGCACAATCCAAATTCGTACATATCGGATACGCTACCAACCAGACTCACCATATAATGTAGGAAACATCCAAAAAAATTTATTTGTTATATAAATCCCTATCTTGCGTTTGATTCTAAATTTTCTTGTTTAATTTTAATGCGATGCATAAATTAAATATTGAGATGTTGTTTTTTTTTTTTTTTTTTTTTTTTTTTTTAAGAACGTAGTTTGTCTTATTCCTCACAACATCTGATATAGCTTGTAAACACAGCGACATTAGATCGTAGACTAGCAATTTAGTAAGGGCTTCTAACAAATTATATTTACTGATTTTTTTGCAGAAAAAGACCCAATTTACCCAATTTATTTGATTCATTTGGCATTTGATTTTTTATGAATGAAACTGGAACTAAAAATGTATTAATAAAACAAAAGTGAATTACCTTATAATTATTATTTTCAGTTAACTTTATTCTTTCCATCTCTTTATTTTGGACTGGAGATTCGGTATGTCGAAAATGTAGGTAGACTCCTTAAACACAAGTAATACAATCGCAAGCGTCAGATGTAAAATGCTTAAAGTTGAACAAGTGGAAACTACCACAAAACTACCCGCAAGAAATTACGTATCTTTTCAAAAGATTTTCCAGTAAATATTAACAGGTAGAGGAAACATGTCTGATCGGCTGCAGTTCATATGAACATATAACTTTTTTTTTTTTTTAACTTTCGTCACCTGTTAGTTTTTGATTGGCTAATGTCAGTGTTATTTTTAGACTAGGGGATTACCTAAGAAAAATGCTGCCTTCAATTCAATATGTCCTGGGAGTGTCATTCTCCAATTTCTGGGACACAAGATGAGGAAAAATGGAGAATGGAGACGAAAAGGAGAATTATACTTAACACCAGGAAAAGATAGCTGAAGTTTTGGGGACATGTAATGAAGAAGGAGAGCTTAGAGAATCTGATACTCACAGGACAGAGAAAGGGAAAAGAGAGGGGAAAGCAACGCACGATTTACTTGACAGGTTTGAGCAAATGAGTGTCGGAGCAGGATTTGGGAGAGGTAACAATAAATAGGCTGCTTAGAGCTACAAGGGATAGGGAGATGTGGAAGGCCATGATCGCTTACGTCCTGAAGAGACACGACACATAAAAGAAGCAGCTGTGGTTTCAGTTTAGGATAAATACTGAAGCCATTATAGAGTTTAAAGCTTGCGTATTGGTCTATGTCTCGTAAAAGTGTGTGTTTGTTCATGTATAAACAATTATTGAAGATAAAGAACGAAAACTGGGGATTCTATTACGGCCATTTTCTTGTCTTTTTATAGTGACCAGTCATACTGAGGGGTAAGTTCGGGGGACCCACAGGTGGTGATTTAGATGTATTACTGTGAAATTCAATGCATCACTACTAAGTTTCTACTATATTGTTGTTTTAAACATCAGGACTACAACTTATCTTTTTAATCATCGTTCAACAAAAATAATCATCATGCCTAGACACTTCAATTAAAGTAACACCTTTTTAAGTTGAATTACATTTAAAACAAAAATGTACACTTCACTGTAGGGTTTGATATATTCACATCCACACACACATGGTCACTCAGCGTTCACGTGATAACCCTAGTTTTTCGCGCTAACGGTATGCCGATATAAGCGGGGAGCGTCACGTGTTACGGCAGTTAGTGTTCTGGCCCGAGCAAGAGCAGACATTTTTATTATCTAACTCACACAAACACACGCGCACTGATTGCGGGTAGCAATTAGTGGCGCAAATTTTTATTTCTCACCAGCATGCACACACAACGCTAAAAACAACTCCGATTGAAAAACAGACATTAACAGTATGTACATTAACTTTATTCAAACTGAACTTGATTCACTTTAACCTTCTATCGAACATTTACGTTTCTCTCCAGACAAAGGGAAAGAACTGTTCTTTCCTTATTTGATTTGCATGCTTTCAACTCTATGTAACCTTTGTTAATATATTGTTGTTCTGGTTACTTTTGCCTTTTCGTGTTCCCTTATTTCTTGCTCTATTTCATGTCGTAAGTTACGCCGAATCGACTCGTAAATATAAATTAGTCATGGACTCTTCGTCCTCTACATCACAGTTCAAATTAGAATTTATATTATTGGTGTCTTACGACAAAACAACGTTTTTCGTTTTTTCTTCAATTATTTAATAAATTTGAAACAAAATGTTTTTTTTTGTTTTTTTTTTTGCAATTTATCAGTTCCATTTAATTTTTTTTTTTTGCAATTTATCACAGTTCCATTTAAATTTTTCTTTTTCAATTTATCACAGTTCCATTTAAATATTTTTTTAGAATTATTCCGCAACGAAGTTTTTTTTTTAATTGACAGAAGAAAGTTTTATTCAAAATTAAATACAAAAATTGAAATACAGAAACAAAATTTATACCTTTAAACATAGTTCACTTAAGAAACTAAAATTTATCGGATCGACCGGAAGTTGCCGTCTTAAATCAGACGTCGAAGGATTAAAATCAGACATCGACACATTCTCTGAGTAGTAATTCCGATAGCGTTTTAAAAGATTGATAGTATTATTCACCCCCTGACAGCAATTCCCTCGCGTTTTTTAAGAGTTTTCTTTTAGAGCTAGTACCCGCTGGGTGGAAACAAACTATAAATACGAAGTATAAGAAAAGAAGTGGTTCAACAAAGGGGTTTTCCCGCTTTGCCGGTGTAGATTCTCCAACAAAGTTAAGCAACTCAGTCAGTCAGTTAAGTGCCATACGTGATACACGCTTGGGCGATCATGTCTTGAAAGAGACATGACTGACTGGGCAGAAGATTATCCCGCAGTAGGTTGCCATTGCTTTATACGGTAGACTGGTTGCCAGCCAAGGCTATAGAATCCAATCTGTCCTGTTATTTAACCCATAACTGGAAGGAAGAGACGGATTAATACCTTTCCCAAAGGTATTTGGGCGTAAGTGAATGCAATGAATTCAACTGGACTTTTTCCTTATTCTCAAGGGTTTTATTAAACAAATCTCACTATGTGTCAGTGAAGCTTACTTCTTGGGTTTAATTAAACTCTCCACTGCGTGTAAAATCACCTAATAAATTGATATTTCTCATAAAAAAAACCTTCTTTTGGGTTTCATTATAAATTTGCCTAAGTTAAGTGCCATACGTAATACACGCTTAGGTGATCATGTCTCGTAAGAGAAGATTTTCACGCAGGAGGTTACCATTACTTTCTATGGTATACTAGTTGCCAATCAAAGCTATAGAACCCAATCTTTCCTGCTATCTGACCCATAGCGGGAGTGAGAAGTGACGGATACCCTTATCTTTCGTAAGGGTATTTTGGCCATAAATGAATGCAACGAACTCAACTGGAATTCGAACTCGGATCTCTGATTTCTTGTTCGGAGTCAATATCCACTGCACTGCAATTAATGCACTATATAAACATTATAGTCATATGTTTTTTGGTTGTTTTATCTTTTGGCTGTGTTTTTTTTTTGTTTTGTTTTTTTTTAAGCACACAGTTTGTCGTATTCCGGACAACACCCAAAATAACTTGTAAACGCACCTACCTAAATTAGATCGTACACAAGCAATTTGATAAGGACCCAAAAAAATTATTATATATTTACTGTTTTTGGATGTGGATGTGCGTTGTGGTACAGTGCGTTGTGGTACAGTGGATATCGGCACGGAACGAGAAATCGGGGAACCGAGTTCGAATTCCAGTTGAATTCCTTGCATTCACTTACGCGCAAATACCCTTGGGAAAGATATTAATCCGTCTCTTCCCTCCAGTTATGGGTTAAATAATAGGACAGATTGGGTTCTATAGCCTTGGTCGGCAACCAGTCTACCGCAGAAAGCAATGGCAACCTACTGCGGGATAATCTTCTGCCCAGTCAGTCATGTCTCTTTCGAGACATGATCGCCCAAGCGTGTTTCACGTATGGCACTTAACTGACTGACTGTTTTTGTACAAATAATACATAATTTATTCGCTTTATTTTATACTAATTTTTTTATGAATGAAACTAAAAATGTATTAATAAAATAAAAGTTTATTCATTATTTGAATAAACATTTTTTCACATCTCCTTATTTTGGAGATTCAGCATGAATGAAATGAGAAAGTCTACAGCTAATACAACCGTAAACATGCGTGTTGAATACGAAATAAAAGTAACTCTCTTCTCTTGACTGTTTATAAATTCGCGAGCCAGTCCAAGAGTCCATTTGACCAATTGATAAAAGGGTTGGCTCCGTACTGAGGAAAAAATGACGAAGCCAAATTTCGCGAGTATTTCGTGAATTATTTTCTGGCCAATGAAAAGGGAGCGAATTACAAACCTGAGAGAAATTAACAAGCCAGTGTCAAAATGTATTTGATATAAATAGAGAAAGAAAGTTGAATCAGGCAGATGGAAGCGGAGATCAGATAGGACACCGCCACGATGTAAAAGAGAAATTTCAATACGCTGAACCGAACTCAACATCCCGGCGAGACATACATTCGCTCTTCCTCTTCTTCTCGCGTACAATTTTCCTTTATCTCTTCTTCGTCTTCATCTTTTCTCGGTCAACAAAGAAGAAGTCAACGACAGCAATAACACACTTCCACTGAATCCTAAAATTAACGATAAGTACTATTTCTTTATCGCTTTTTCTTCATTTAATCACCGGCCGCAAAAAGAGAAAGGAAGAAAGACTTTATTTCTACTCTGTTAGAACACACTCAAAGAAAGACAGAATGTCTTTTTTCTGTTTACACATTTCGTTACAACAACGAACTCTGGATTCATTTAACTTCTTACAAAACTTTATCTTTTTGAAAACAGCAAAGACAATGGGGAGACAGAGGAGAAGATGTTCAGTTTCATTGTCAATTTCATTGTGATAACATCAACGAAGTAAACATTAGGAATTTGGAAATGACTGGAACGTCAGCAGCGGTTGGCAGGATCAGCTCAGGCTGGAACGTTGTCGTCGGGAAAATCGTCAGCGTCTAGTAGGATCGACACAGGCTGGAACGTCATCGTTGTTCGGCTGTGGCATGAAAAGCACAGGCTGGAACATCATCATCGGTCAATAGCTTGGAATGTCGTCGGCATCTGGCAGGAACAGCGCAGGCAGGAACGCTGAGGTCGAGTCTCGGCTGCAATTGAACGTAGTCCAAAGAGGACAGGTTTGGTTGGGGCCTAGCACTTCCACACACCCAGGCAGGTGAGTTTGTGTTTTGATTTCTTTGTAAGATTCGACCGCGGTTAAATGGGATCGCTGCGAGCCAGCACGTGCGAAATCCAAAGCAACTGGACTTTAACAGTCGTTGTCTCCTTTGCCCAATCGACCGCGGCTAACAGGATCTCAAACGGACTCACACAGTCAAACCTAAAGAGGGACTGACTGCTAACTAAAACGTAATGCACTCCAGAAATCAATTGCGGGTAGCTGGATCGCAAATGAAGAGTACGCCTAGCTGGTTCGAGAGCGGAAAATGAGCATTTTATAACAGATAATACACTAGGATACTACCCTCCGGACCAAGAACGTGTTATTTACCCATCCTCCTCTACTGAGAGGAGACGAGACACAAACTCGTTTTTTTACCAAGCTGATTGTTCAATACAGTTTGCATTCGTTTGAACCTGTCTTAGACAGCGCTATGAGCATTGGTCTTTTTACGTCTTCCAGTATATTACCACTGTCGTATATTACATTTTTTATGGCTGTAATTTTGTCAATACCAAAATCATCTGAGGCTGATAGCATTTCAATTACAATTCCATCTGGTCCGACTGCTTCGTTCGTTCCTGTTTAATTCCATCAGAGTTGATTTATTTAAGATTTGATATTTCTGTGTAGTTTTGTAATTGGTAATCCGAATTTAAAAAACAAACAAACAATATATATATATATATATATATATATATATATATATATATATAATAAATAAAGAAAAAAGAACGAAAGATATTGATGACTTAAATTCTTAAAAGACTTCTAATAGAATCAATAAAAATTACACCTTTGAATTCTCGATTTTTTATGAAATTATTTAAAGAGTAGGAAAGTGAGGTAAAAGAATATTTTAGCAAGACTTTCAAAAAAAAAAAAAAAAATTAAAGAAAACTTTCTCAAACAATTTCATCCGTTTGTAAATTAGTCCTGAATGTTTCCTTACAATCCAAGAATTTTTAATTTTTGCAGGAATTTCCAAAATAATATCTTTCACCGCTAAAAGAGACAAAAAGAAAAATAAAGACGCTAAAATTTGATATGCTAATTTAAACTCCATCCACTGACTCATGAAAAACCAGATTTTTAATCAAAATTTCGAATGTTCTAAAAAAGATAAAATTAAATAAAAAATAATTCATTCTTCTCTCTTCCTAATAATAAGAAAGATTTTGATGATAAAATTTAGTTTTCGGCAAGTTTGGGTCATTTTTTTATCATTGTGTGCTAATTAGTCAACACATTCGTGAACATTGCTAATTTTTTTTTATTTTATTAAATAGAATAAAATATATATTAAACTATTGGTTAGACTCACAGACTTCTAAAAAAAATTTTTTTTAGGGCAAATACTGAATTTTAAAGAGAATTACACATGTCTTGTTTGCCTTTTTCCTGTGGTGTTTTTTAATGTGTAGATAATTGACTAATGTGTCCATGTTTTAAAATGCCTAAAAGAGTTTGTGCAGAATTTAAAGTTTCTTTTCATTCGGATTAGATTTAGACTATTATCTTTCAACTTCAACTAAAATTTTAGTTAAAAAGTAATTTAAACTATTTTAAAAGAGATCTGCATGTTTTGTTTAGGTTTTAGAAAGTTTGTAGCTTTCTTAAGAAAACCACGAAAAATTTCTAGTTAGAATTCACTAATGATAACACTTGTTTTTCAGAGTTATTCCCCTTGAACTGTTGTTACAACTTGCAACCGAGGATTGAAGACACTTGATACTAGAAACGTTTTAAATAATCAGCTTTATTTCATTTTATTTATTTATTTATTTTTTTGTAAATATGTATTTTTTAAATTCAAAATAACTTCTTAAGCTGCCATTCTCGAGTTGATAGTGAGAGTGGAAAACAAAATATACCCTCACTATTATTATAATTAGAAGAGAAAAGAAATGCCATATCCGATATCAGAAACTGGAAATTAATAAAATAAAATTTTATTAACTTAACATTACGAGCAATGAATTAAAAAAAAAGAAATTAAAAAAAATAAAAATTAAAAAACATGAATCATAGCGAAAAAATTGCAACTGGTAAAAGATGTCCACTGTAACAATGTCACAATGTTGCAATGGATATTGGCTCGAAATTAGAAATCGGAGAGCCAAGTTCGAATTCCGGTTGAATTCGTTGCATTCACCTACGTAGAAATAAAGTATGAATCCATTTATTCTCCCTCTAGCTATGGGTTGAATAATAGGATAGATCTAGTTCTATAGCTTTGGATTGAAATAGCAGGACAGGATTGGTTCTATAGCCTTGGTAGGCAACTTGTCTACCGCAGAAAGAATTAGCAATCTACTGCGGAAAAAAAACTTCTGCCTAGTCAGTCATGGATCGAAAGAGACATGATCGTCCAAGTGTGTATCATGTATGGCACTTAACTGAGTGACTGAAAGACAAAATGCGGCAGATATCCGTCAAGGATAACTAACGACAACTCGGAAACCACTTAATGGTTCTACCACAAAAGAGGAAACCAGTTAAAAAATCTACTGATTCATCATTTCCGCCTCTTCACTACTGTAGTAATTTTAATTGTTTATTCTTTGAATGACTACTGACCTTACTATATATTTTATTATGAACAGAAAATAACTATTTGTTTTAATTTCATTGTGCATAAAATGTTGGAAAATTGCAATTAATAGGAAAAATTCTATTAACAAAACTAAAAGGTTCATTTTCAATTTTTCTCCAAAGGAGATTGTACGTGAGACTTATAGTGGGTTATCCATTCTTTTCCAGTTTATAGTGGAGAGTCCTTTCTAGTGAAGGGTAATTGTATATTGTTGCAGATTAACGGAATTTGGCCTCGTTGTAGATATCCCACTATAAGTCATAAAATGATTATAAATCAAGAAAAGCAGATTGAGTTGAAAAATAACATTTTATATATACACATATCAATTAAGGTTTTTACAATTAAAGTTAATACTTGAAGTATAGGTTCAACGGACGTTAAAATGTTCATGGCAAAGAAAGAGAATTAATACTTAGGAATGTGGAAGCGCTGTAAGTAAGGAATGTCTTTGATGTATCCGCTCCTTGGATCAGTAAGTAGTTTTGAGACAGCGAAGATAAGATGAGAGGGGAGGGAGGCTAGCATAGTAAGCCGCTTGACGTAGGTCAAGGGAGATACTGATTACACTCCTCTCTCTCTCTCTCTCTCTCTCTCTCTCTCTCTCTCTCTGGTCAGTCCGTGTGGGGCTGTCTGTCTGGAGATGCGTTCTGTATCGGCTTTTTATATCTTCTTTTTGGGTTGCAGCAGATCATTTGGCAATTCATATCCGTATTTGATTCTGGGCTTCCCATTGGCCGATAAATAAAATTCGCGTAGGCTCGCGAACTCGAATTTAATATTTAATTAATTTTTAGTTTTCAACCGGAACATCTGCGCGAGGCCGGCTGCGCACCGACTAGTTTTGGTCATTTGCTTTTTGGTCGTGAGAGTGCAAACATCTGGTCCATCGCTTTTGCTCGGTCGGTATCACCACACTCTTTATAATAAGTTAATGTTTTCAAAAGCTGATATGTTCTCTTTTTTACATGCTGTTTCATTTCATTTTAGTATTTATTTAATTTATTTTTAATTAATTTTTTGTTAAAATGACGTGAATTATAGCTCGTAAAAGTATTTGTTTCTAACTCGTCGCACTGTCCTATTTTGTCTGCAAAGTGGGTAGAGGTGTCGGTGGCTCCAGGTGGCACTCCCTATATATATATATGTGTGTGTGTGTGTGTGTGTGTGTGTGTGTAGCTGGAGAGCAGAAATGAGTATTTTAGAACAGATACTACACTATGATCCTCCCCTCCGGACCAAGAAAGCGTTATTTACCCATCCTCCTCTATTGTGGTTAGATGTGGCACAAAGTCAGTTTTCAGTCCGTAAAAATCCTCATTTTTTGTTTTTTCTCTACACTTGTTTATACGTAAACAAACACACACTTTTACGATACATAGACCAACACGCAAGCTTTAAAATCTATAATGGCTCCAGTATTTATCCTAAACTGAAACCACAGCTGCTTCTTTTATGTGTCGTGTCTCTTCAGGACGTAGGCGATCATGGCCTTCCACATCTCCCTATCCCTTATAGCTCTAAACATCCTATTTGTTGTTACCTCTCCCAAACGTTGCTCCGACACCCATTTGCTCAAGCCTGTCAAGTATGTCGTGCGTTGCTTTCCCCTATCTTTCTTTTCCCTTTCTTTGTCCTGTGAGTATTAGATTCTCTAAGCTCTCCTTCTTCATTACATGTCCCCAAACCTTCAGCTTTCTTTTCCTGATATTATCATTTTCCTTCTCGTCTCCATCCTCCATCTTTCTTCATTATGTGTCCCAGAAATTGGAGAACGACACTCACAGGACATGTTGAAGGCAAGACGGCTGGTGGAAAACAGCGTATAACCTAATTAATGAGCACGTGTAATTGATTCACAGGAGACGGATTAGGAGATATAGCGATTAGGCGATATAGCAAAAAGATAAATTTTATTAAGAACTTCAAAGGTCAGGAAAGTTGTAGAGAACTATGATCGCCTAGGTCCTGAAAAAAAAAAAAAATGGAACAAAGAAGAGGAAGGAAAATCTTTCTTTCTTTCTTTCTTTCTTTCTTTCTTTCCATAATGGCAGTAGCGTCCTTTAATAAACCCAGTACCAGCAGCAGCGCTGATGTAACAACTATTTCTTTAAGTTGGAGTTTCGTAAATTTTTTACACATTAATCCAAAATAACTTCTTCAAATTTACTGAGCCTTCCCCACATAAAAAAAACAAAACAAAAAAAAAAAACAAAAACAAACACAGATTCAAAGATTTATTTATTTAATTCATTCATTTTCTTAATTGAAAATTGCAACTATTCACCACGATTTTTCTTAGGTAATTCCCCATTCTAAAAATAACACTGATACGACAACGACACTTAGCCAATCAAACATTAAACCGGAGGCACGTGACCAATAAGAAAACAAACTTTAAAAGCGTATCTGAATTGCATCTGAACAGACGTGTTTCTTCTTTCTGTTAATATTTGAATTTGCTGGAAAATTTTTTGGAAAAGATACGTAACTTCTTACGTGCAATTTCCACCTGTTCACCTTCAAGTATCTTGCATCTGACACTTGCGATTGTATTACCTATGGATTTCTCCAACATGACGAGTCTAGAAAATAATATAAATAATAATATAGAAACAAAAAAGTTAACTCAAACTGAAAAGTCAAATAATAAAACTAAGGTAATTTATTTTCATTTTATTTTTAGTTTCATTACACCACAATGAACATCTTTCACCAGCTTTTTTCGCTATGATTCATGTTTTTTAATTTAACTTTTTTTAAAAACTTATTGCTCGTAAAGTTAAAATTTTATTTTATTAATTTCAAGTTTTTGATATCGGATATGGCATTTCTTATTTTTTCTAATGATAAAAGGCAAGATGTTTGTGAGTCTATTTATCTGTATATTTATTTCTACCGGCCTGATTATTTACGATAAATTTTGTTACGAAAATGTTCAATGACCTTTTCCTCAAATAATCAAAAATTACTGATCGCACATATTAATTCACCCTAAGAAAGTATTAATTATAAATTAAAATTTATTTGTTTGTTTTATTATTTTTTTTAATTATATTTTTAAATCAAAATTTGTTTAGCTTGCCTCGCAATATCTCCAAC